>JAHWFP010156210.1:0-58064 GCA_023313725.1 Lithobius niger
CACATAAACATGCCTTTTGAGGCGTTTTTAGTCAGTTTAAGGCCTTATACTTTTACATGGAATAAAGTGAAATGCATATTTACGTTCAGGTTCAGCCCAAGGTTTGCCCCCATGGTTATTATTTGATGACAACAGACTAGTGTGTGTCTAGATTTAGCATGTGTCATCTCGATGAGTAGATGATTCTGGATGTTGTGACTTGTACAAATACCATGGTCTTTTAAGTGAACCTAAAATAGCACCTAAGATAGCACAGTGATTTTGTCTTCTACCTGTTATCAAACACTTAACTACCACGAGAAATTAAAAAAAAAATAAAAAAAACACTCTGGAATGGTATGCGTTGGTTGTCTAGCAAGAAATTCATATCCAACTTTGGAACCAAAAATATATCTGGATCGACCAAACCCAGGTTTACAGAATCTAGACCGGATCCTGAGCCGTCAATAGGTTTCCCGGATCGATCTTGAATTCTGGATCTCCACCGGACCTCGTATTTTTTTTCTGGCCTGCAGCTGAGGACGGATAAGTAAGGACTTACCAAAATGGGCTGTCCCAACGCTTACTTTCGTAAAGACAACTTAACTTCCTCATTATGTTAAGTAAATTCACCTTAAAAGTTTTATTATGGCCTCTTGGTATTGGGGAAAAAAACAGACAACTCTGCAAGAATGGTAATTAAAGCGTTAACCTCAACGTATGAAAATTAGAAATTAAATTCGGACTAGCCCACAAGAGGTTTACTTAAATTTTCATATTTCATTGTACAGAAAAATGCAGTACAGAAACAACGATGTATTATACTGTAGTTATGAAACAGCAAGTCCGGATGTTACATTTTTTTTATTGTACTTTGCTTGTTCTGTTCCACTGGCTCTCTTCACTGATATACTTTTTAAATATATATTTAAAAAATTTAATTTATCTATATTTTATTTCATAAATTTAATATAAAAAATCATAATTTAATAATGTAAATATGTACTCAGTTGAATTTTTTTATTTATTTAAGTTTAAAATAAATTAGTTATTCTTTCTCATCCTACAATAATTATTTGGTAACAGGAATAATTTACGATGGTATGGGAAAGTACTATCCCGAAAATCTTTGCTGTCCGCATGCATAAGCATCTCAACAAAGCTTTGCATGCACTTTAAGATTTTCGCTTTGCGGATATATTGCTTGCAAGGTCAAGTGGAACGATAATATAACGGTTTGCACTGGAATTCCAAACGAAGTGCACTTTTTATCCAAGATGGCTCATGCTACAAGTAGCACTGAAATTCTAGTCATAACACGAAAGCAATCTAATGATAATAAAATCTTAAATGATAATAAAATAGTAAAAGCAGACATCATCAACAATTAATGTATTCTGCTCCACTAATCACCGTTTTTGTTGGGATTTTATGGTCAAATGGTGCAACCTACCGCCAGAAACGTTAGTATCAATTAGGTAGGTGGCCCATTGAAATTTGAAAACGCACCAAACTGATTAGGCCTAACGATATCAGGCACAACGATGTAGCTTGGCAACTGATGTAGTAACTTGGTGGCAGCCTTTTTGGCTCTGATATCACTACTTTGATTGGCTGAAACTTGGCGGGTTCTTTCACCCTTGTGGGTTTTGTTTTAGATATCAATTTCCATGTAGTTATAACTAATTCTTAACAAAAGTCTATTGTTGATGATAGCCTGTGGTGCTGATGACCTGTGTAGGTCAGAGCTCCGTAAATAAATAACAAACACACAAACAAACCCACCCTTGAAAATTTTTAAACCATCGATGTTACCACAAATCAGGTTTAGTCACTCATTGTTACCATTTCACTTTGGTCACGTGGCGAGATGTGAAGAACGAACCGAGAACCGCCTCGATGCTTCCAGAACGAGTTATCGGCCCATTATCATTTTTCAGTGTCAAGGCAAAAGCCGGATGATGATTCCTGTGCTTTAAGCGCTTCCTCTCTCGTTGTTCTAGCCTGCAGGCAAAACTTTCATTTCGCAGGGAAACTTTAAACAAGAAAGTAAAGCCCATCAGTCCAGCCATCACTCAGGGTGTTTCCTTCTTTTTCCTCCTGACCCACAGTGTTGCGTCAGTAGGTCACTGCTCCATTGGTATGTGTGGGATTTTCATGAGTGAGGGACCCGCTGAGTTAAGCATGGAACGACATTCGTCACGACTGGACCTCCCTCCTTCCCTCCCACCATCGGCGCCGTCGGACACGTAGAGGTCAGTGGTATGGGATCTTCCTTCCTTTATGGAAATGACAAGTGCACTAGATTTTAGTCACAGGTATATAAGACATGCGTTAACCCTTTTTTAAATCCATGTCACTCTGTATTCGTGTAGGATTACATTCACTGTGGAGAATAGGATATAATCATCTTTATTACGCAACAGGTAGGATAATAGCATATCTTGACAAATATGTCAATTTTCATATCGTTACGCATCGTCAACCAGCATAGCTAATATGTATAAGTACACAGCAACAATAAGTTAATTTTATATAGTTAATGTGTTTAGGTATGTACTTAGCAACAATACGTAGATTTAGGATTATCAATTCGAAATTATTGAAATATCTTGACAAACATATCAATTTTCATATCGTTACGCCAGTCAGTCAGCGTAGCTAATGTACATAGGTACATAGCAACAATAAGTAAATTTAGGACTATTAATTCGAAATTATTGAAATATCTTGACAAACATATCAATTTTCATATCGTTACGCCAGTTAGTCAGCGTAGCTAATGTACATAGGTACACAGCCACAATAAGTAAATTTAGAATTATTAATTCGAAATTACTGAAATATCTTGAAAAATATATAAATTTTCGTATCATTACGCCAGTCAGTCAGCACAGGTAATGTGCGTAGGTACATAGAAACAATAACAGGATTATTCATTTGAAATTACTGTAGTGAATCTATAGCTGCATAACTTCACTGATATTAGCTTCACTGATATTAGCTTCACTGATATTAGCTTCACTGATATTAGCTTCACTGATATTAGCTTCACTGATATTAGCTTCACTGATATTAGCTTCACCGATATTAGATTCACTGATATTAGCTTCACTGATATCAACTTCACTGATATTAGCTTCACTGATATTAACTTCACGCATCTTTCTCTTTATGAGTGGTGGATACTTAGCCTTTAATTTTCATTTTTTTCTGTATCCCTACACCTTTCCCTTACATTTACCACAATTTGAAAGATTTCTGTCGCATTGCCATTTATCGTCAACAGGCCAAAATATACTTTTAGTTGCTTACAGTTAACAGACACGTGTCTGCTAGTGAGGCCGCCTTTTTATCATTACAATAAATTTTTTAACAGTCGGATGTCTACAATGCTAAAAAGGAGCCTAGTATTAATTCTGCACATTTCAGATAAATAATGCTCATGTTGACTGTTTGTTTATGGCAAATTTTATTTAGCAATAACAATTTAACTTACTAGTTAGTGTGGAGGAGTTAGGCTACGCCGATATGAGGCATTACAGTACGTCATTTCCGGTAAACCGACCAGCGCTTAACATGCACCTATTTGGGAGGTACAATTTTTTTTGTGGATTTCTGACCCCCAAGCTGTGACAAACAGGCTTCTGATTGTAGCCCACCCGTTATTATCCCTGTCGCACGGTCGGGGGAAGGAGTGAAAAACAAAAATACACTTGCACCAATATCTTAAAAGTCAGTTGTGCTGAACGTTTTAGAAAAACTACCAACACAAAACTCAAATTTTCTACCGTACTAATCTTATAAACTGTGAATTTCCTGAACCCAACTATACGTGAACCAGACACCCGACGGGAAGGTTCGCACTTCTCTCCACACCGTTCTTCTCAACACCCTTAGGGCTAAAACGTTTTTTATCGCTGCCACGAGGGAAGGGGGGGGGGGGGCGAGAGAAACAACTTTCGCTAGTCTACCCCGGACCCAGCTGACCCGGGATGAAATTTAGCTGTGGGCGGTTTACACCAATTAGATCAAGGGGTCTAGAACACATTAAATGTAAAATTAAAATGGGTGGGGGGGGGGGGGAAGAAGGGCAAACTCCTTATAAGACCAGAAAGCCCGAGCAAAGCGAGCAGCAACAAACCAGAAGTAAATTTCGCTTCGAACAGTGACAGGGCTAATGGGACTTAAAAAAAACATCACCAGGATTAATTCGTTCCTCGTAGGGTTTTAAGCGATTAGTACGCTTAGCTACTGATTTATTAAAAAAATTCGTAATGGCAGATTAAAGGTATTTTTTTTTTGTAAATAAAATGATTGCAGCCTTGCAGCCTGACGTCATCTGAAGACAACTTCTTGTCTACCACAACCGGATCAATTTTGAATAATAGGCGTGTTTGAGGAGAAATAAAGCTAGTAAACGGACAGGAAACCCAGGAGGTTACGTCCCGTTTCGCCAAAAAGAAAGTTGATTAATAACAGCTTTTGCCTCAGGGGCTAATCCCGTTTCGCCAAATCTCTTTTCGCCAAATACCGTTGACGAAATTTTAGGCACACGAAACATTTAAAACATTTAAACACGAACATTTATAACATGATAATGGTCAGACATTTATAGACAAACATCCGTTTTGCAGATTCCCGTTTTACAGAATAATTTGTTTCAAATTACGTGCCTCGCTCGCGCTACCGCGCTCGCTGCGGCTAAACACATAACATCAGAAACCGCAACTAATCACATATTACTACCAATTAGGCATGCCTCTTTAACTTCTGGAATGTTAAATTTTTGAAGAATATTTTGATTCAAAAATTTAACATTCCAGAAGTTAAACATCTGTAAAACGGGATTCTGCAAAACGGGAATTCCGATTGGGAATGGGTAACCAGCACGTGTATAACTAAGTATTCTTAAATGAGAACCAAGCATTCTAAACAATATTTAAAGAACACGTTTTTCCGTCTGTATTGCCAGTTTTCAAAACGCTAATAAATCAATTGGTCTTATTTAACCACTGCTTGTCTGTTAAATGTTTGCCTTTTAAATCCCCATTACATAGAAATAAGTTAATAAATTTCGTGTACGTAAAATTTTGTCAAATTCGTTTTGACGAAACGGGATTTGGCGAAACGGGATTGGTACTTGAGGCAAAAACTGTTAATCTGCTTTGTTTTAGCGAAACGGGTTTTGGCGAAACGTGTTTTGGTGAAACGGGAGTTCACCAACCACAGGAATTCGATCTGGGATACCTCTGATCACCGCAGGGGACCGAGATGTTACCCAGAACATTCCAGAGTAGATCCCATAGCCGCCAAATGAGTCTGGTAGTCTCTCAAACTAACAGAGGCGCTGACGGGAGTATTAGCTTTTTTCAAATTTTTTCTCGTTCCCACTTTCATTTTTTTCTACATTTTTCATGGTTATTATCTAGATTAGGGGCACCACGCCAAATCACTTAATTTTTGTACTAACCGACGCTACTCTTCATCTTAACACCATTTCGCATTACAAAACCCGGGGGGAATCAATATAAACTTCTCAAAAAATTTATCCAAAATACAGTAAAATGCTAGTCACAGACACGTAAAGCGGCGGCGGCAGCAGCCATACTGCGAGGTCATTCGGAGAGCCGGAAAATCCTATGTACACAACAACAAAAGTTTAGGTGGACAAATTTTCGGTTGTGGTTACTGATGTTATAATGTTTAGTCGCAGCGAGCGAGGTAAGTAATTCGGAAACAACATTTTTTCCCCGTCTTTTACGTCCTTGTAGCATGATTTGGGATATTAATTCAGGAGAAAAGAAAATTTTCGTCAACTTTTAGTGAGGTGCATGTCGGATTTTTCCGGCTATCCTGCTTCCCTCACAATACGGCTATCACCGCTACCGCTTTAGCATGTTTGACTAGGATTTTACGTCTTTTGAAAATATTTGTTAGAACTTTACGCCAATTTCCACAAGGTTTTATAAGGCGAAATGGTGTTAGGATAATTTTTGCGTCGGTTAGCGCAAAAATTAAGTGATTTAGCATGGTAATTACATTTTTCACATACCCGCTTTTCATTTTTTATCACCATTTCTTCGTTTTTATATATCACGGCAGTTTCACAATCTTTAATAAAAATTTGTCTTTTCCAGTAACATTTGCAATTCTCTATAATTTCACTCGAGCCAGCGTCAGCGAATTTACAAGCCACTCCGCCCGTAAACCAACGAATTAATTTTTTTCGTGCTCTTACCACAGACATGCCTACGTAATTCCGGGCCCAGAATTAGGGCGGGTAATTTGACTGTTTTTACTTCGTATATGCGTTTTGCCTTTTTTTTCACACAACTCACTTTTTTTTTTTACCACTGGCAAATTTTCATATTTTTTCACACTGGGAACATCCCACATAATCCTTGTCGGCGAAGACTCGCAGGAACTATGCTAGGGTCACATTCTGGTCATCAACCGGTTCAGCTTCTTCAGGTAACCAGGTAGCGCCCCATTAGGTCTGCCGAACTATAATTTGAACTCCAATTCCAGGGCAAAAAGCCTGTGACTTGTCATTGCCAACCTCCATGCACATGCATACATGTACATCACTAATCAAACAACCAAAATGATTGGATATTTCACACATTAAAAACACACACGCACAAAACACAAACATACAACGTACATGAAACAGAATTCAAACTCAAACCCACCAACACAAACGCATACAAAACAAAATACCCACAAAATTAGAAATTAAAATAAGAAATAGAAATAAAAAGAAACCAATAAACACAGACAAATAAAACTCCCTTACGTGTAGGAGTCTGTATACATGTTTCATAAATGCACGCCCAAAATACAAATATAGTCACTGACACGAAACAGACCGAAAATGTAAAACAAACACAGACGAACAAAAAATTAAAAAAAAGAACAAAAAAACAAAAAACAGTGAGTGAAAACAATCCTTGTTCGGTGTACCTGGAGTTCAAATTATAGTCCTTTTCGTTCGAGTGACCTCAAATCCGTTTTTCATTTGTGTATAGCTTCACTGCTGTGAGTTCCATGGGGACATGAGTTCTAATGCATTTTCTAAATGGCGAAGCCGTTTTTTATTTAGTTAATGTATTTATAGCTCTATATCCTTAGTATATTAAGAGCTTTACTATATTTAGAGAACGATAGCTCCCTGCACCGCACCCCTGCTGGATAAGTTCGTGCACCACTTTGTAACTTTTACTTTTATGTCAGAAATGATGTTTTCGGCCGTTTAGTCTTGGTTTTAGATTGGTCATATGTCGAATCGTCTCACAATATTTGCAACGTCAGTCAGTGGGTTGCCGTAAGTGTGCGTTGAAATCATCACAACGGCTATAAAAGTAACAGGTTTTTTTTAAGGAATGATAAAAAGTACTAGTTGACGGCCTTTACCGTGCACTTGAAGCGCGGATCTTGAAGTTCGTCCCTGACTTCTCTACGTGCATATTCACTCTACCTGCAATTAAACTGAGATAAGCGTGGAAAATGAGAACGTGGGTTAAATACACAAATCCAACCTTTTTTCCTCAAAAAAAAAGAATAAACGAAATAAGATAATTTTTTTTTTTTTTGCAGTAGTCGACTTTTGACATGGCTTACTTATATTCTATTTTTTTTATAATCATGTACGCAATTAAATCTTTTTTGTCCGTCTGGCTGCCATGTAACTTTCTTGCAGACTCATTCTGATTTTCTGACATTTTTCGTTTTAGTTTTCTGAACCTCAATGTTTTTTTGTTTTCTTAAGTCGGGCTTGTAAAGCCCGTTTTTTTGTTGGATGCATTACAGGCAATATGTGTTGCCACATGCGTTCAGATTATTTTGACCATACAGTAACGAACATACTTGCCCTCCCCTCTTCACCATGTTTTTTAACCTTGGACGAACTACTTAACGGGTGATTTACGTCATTTATAGCTCGCTAGTGTTTCGACCTTCTGCGCCATCCGAAGTTCCTGGGAACGAGACTTAAACGGGAAAGCCGACGTTGTATTTGTAGGCCTAAACACGGAACGGAGGACGAAACGAGGGGTCCGACAAGCGTGTAAATCATGACACCATATGATTTACGAGGAGTGAATCATTGGTAAATCAGTAAATCATTGTAAATCAATAAATCAGAAGCAAATCAGTAAATCAATAAATCAGAAGCAAATCAGTAAATCACTGATAAATCAGTAAATCAAGGGTAAATCGTGTAAATCAGGAAATCATTGTAAATCAATAAATCAGAAGAAAATTACTAAATCACTGGTAAATCAGCAAATCAAGGGTAAATCAAGAGTAAATCAATGTAAATCGTGTAAATCAGTAAATCGGGAAATCAATAAATCAGAAGAAAATTAGTAAATCACTGGTAAATCTGTAAATCAAGGGTAAATCACTGTAAATCGTGTAAATCAGTAAATCATCCTAAATCAGGAAATCATTGTAAATCAATGTAAAGAACTCGTAAATCACTATAAATCAGTAAATCAAATGTAAATCAGTAAATCAAGGGTAAATCAATAAATCAAGCACACTAGTCAAACCTTTGTTGGACCCCTCGGGACAAAACGATAGGCAAAACTTGAAATCAAACATGGCGGCATCGTCACCATGGTAATCATGCCGACGACACCTTCAGAATGACGAAATATTCGCGGAAGGGCAACATCTGAAGTTGAATAACATTTTCTGTGTTCGATTCAACCCGTATTTAGTTCGTTACAAGAAATGTGAACCATGCAGGCTCAGCTCCTTTCTCGGAACACAAAACCACGTGTATATACTTAGCTCCACTCCAACCCACTTTAAAATTGAATGTTGGATTAAAAAAAAAAAACTTTGTCAGCCAGTTCCGATCTGCGGTAAAATTATTTTAATGTCCTAATCTAACTTATGATATTTTTAAGCGATTAATTTAATATTCTTATCGTTTTCATTTAGTTTAGTACCTAATGCTATATACTTGACGACTGCACCCTCTGGTGGAAAATCGTTGAAAAGAGATGCTAGATTGATTTAAGCCCAACCGAGCCAGTTGGTGGCCTGTCAGTCTCGGAACAGTTTCTGGCGGCCGCACTTTTCGTGGCGTTTATGCTAAAAAAAAATATCCATTAAGTAGTTCATCCAAGGTTTAACCAAGCTCCGAAAATAACTCAGCTCGGCTCTTGAAATTCAAATCGGCTTCTTTACGAATTGACTGGGGTGGCGCATTCCATCTTTCTGGAATGTCGATTTTACCGCCAGGCCAACAACAAAGAACTCTTTAACCATAGCCAATAAACTATTCAGCCTGATCTATAACCATAGGAGTAGATAGGGTTTCCTATACTATAACGAATTCGTATGTTAACGAATTTAGGGTGGAGGTCAGACAATTTGGGGCGCTGCTAAGCAATGCAGGCATGGTTTTCAGTACAGCCAGCCGGTGAAACACGATTTTTAGCTTCATGAGACTTTATTTCGACGTACAGTGTACAAAGCGGTATATACTGTAGCATCAGCCATTGTCGTTAACTTTGATGGTCTACCGGCAATGCAATATTTTGCGTGAAAAATTCGCGTAGCGAGTTACTTCCATAATTCAATTCAACTGGTCGAGCAGTCCTTTCTTAGTTTGCTCGCAGCGCGACTTGTGACAGAATCGGTGTCTAAGCGGATAACACGTCAAATCTCTATGGTTAAGCCTTTATAGAGCAGTGACACGACGTAGTATTATGTGTATAACTCTATGCTGGAGCCTTAATGGGTTAGCTGCAAGGGGCCCTGCAGAGAGAAACAGAAGGGCGTCATACTGAAGCCGATGCTGTGAAGAGTGATTTCTCAGACCTAAAACGCGCGATTTTTGTTGTTGGAGAAAACAACGTTATTTTAAGCCTAAGAAATCCGCTGTTCCGTTGTTTTTCCCTCCATTTTTATGTAGTGCACCGTGTAGTTATGCCCTCCAAAACCCATACTGGTGCCAATCTGGTGCCAATATGGCGGCAAATGTCACTGATCTATAGATGTTAGGAATATTATGGTACTGTAGGAGAGGGGTGTAAAAGCCTCTTTTCGAATTTGTCATTGGCAGGGTGGGGAAACGTTGCTGTTGTGCATCACTGTCACACACACAAAATTTCATCACTCTGGGGGTCATGTCGTGCGGTGCCCCAAGGCCCTTCAAGTGCAACATTGTACGGCAGTGGGCGGAACAGCGAAAAAGGCAAAAATTACGATTTTACTGTTTTAAAATCTAACTTTTAACATTATCTCATTTGATTCTCTCAGAAACTACGTTAGCATGCCGTAAATACAAAGAATTTTATTTTTCGTAAAAACTGTGGGAGTATTGAATTTAGCATCGAAAATTGGCCAAAATGCACTACTAACACTACTGCGCAGAAAAAGTATTTTTATGGCTATTACGGCTACCTTTCTAAGTCTCTTAAGTGTTTCAAATGAGATAACGTTAAAATTAAATTTAAAACCAGTCAAAATCATCATTTTTTGCATTCCATTGTCGTACACTGTTGTGCTTGAAGGCTCTTGGGGCACCTAAAGACGTGACCACAGAGTGAAGAAATTATTTGTGTGTGAGAGTGCTGCCCAGGGGCAACTTTCCACACCCTGCCAATGAGGGAAATCCAATAAAAGGTTTCTACACTCCAGCCTAATTTAGGCCTAAAGTGAGTGAGAAGCTGATGTAGTGATCACGAGCGAAGGGCTGGCCCTTAAGTTATAATTTATCTTGTTTTCCTTCAAGAGTGATTATCGAATTAACTCCGATAAAACTGCTTATTGTGGTTGAATTCTAAATCACTGATCCGCATCGGAACAGTCAATGGAATTAAAGATTAGTCCTTAAAAATTATTACGAATTAAAACTCTTCGGTGATAAGCTAAAGCCAACGATCGGATAACCTTCTTCAAAAAAAACAGCCTCCGCATTCTTTTGCTTCTGCAAACAACAAACAACCTTCTTCGCAAACGGTTGGCCGACGGGTGTTGATTCGGCTTATTATCGTTTATTAACGCTGCAGGATCCGACCTCATAAATTTAGCTATGTTGATTTTAGGTTTGTGTTTTCTACTCGACCGTTTTTAAGTGAAACGCGTACCGCTGAACCAATTCGCCTCTGTTAGCTACTGAACCCGGTGGAGTCTTTAGCCGACCCTCAACTTCAAGGTTGATAATATCGCACACTTAAGAGTAACGACCTGGCTGTGCGGAGGAGGAAGAGAATTAGAAAAGGAAACAATGGAGTAAGCAACCAGGGGGATTAGATAATAAAGACTGAAATTATTCAATAACAAGAGATGAAACTTGCGTGATAACGTCGATATTTGCTTTAATCAAGGTTGGAAGGGAATTTTTATAGGAAATTCAGCAGTAAAACTAATTGGAATGCGATTATGTATTACACTCTTAATGAGAAAAAGGCTGTCTTTTGTAGGTTACGGTGCGAGTACACATGAATCTTACCAGGAGCAAATGAATGCCATGGACGAGACAGTATCCTTGTTGTGACGGTCGCATTGCATTCCACCGTTTGCACAAGGCCATCTGGGAAAGAAGCACAGATTTCAGCTCCTGGCTCCACGCCTGTTGATTTAAAGCCGCCTGTTAACCATTTCGAAAGCGTTGCCCAAATTTTAAACACAGCATCATCCATTCCCGATTCTCCGTCATCCATTTGGCTGATGTGGGTCACGTGGTATCGTTTTAGTTTTGAAAATCGTGGCGCTGCTGCGAATAGTGTTGTTCCATTTTTAATTTACCGCTATTTTTCTTTTTTCTAGGAGATGAAAAGGTGAAAAGGCGCCTTTAATATTTCCAAAATCTTATTTTATCAAAGCAATACTACAACGCTTTGATTTCCTGGCACGCGTGAGAACGGTCATAGAGTAAGGAGGCAAGACACGCAATTTCTACTTCAGTCGGCCTTGGCTCGAGAAACAAAATGCCTCCCTCGTTTTAAGTTCGTTTAAACGCTAATTTTTTGCGAATTGGCACATGCTTGGACTATTCGCAGCACTAAAGATATTTTTCACACATATTTATTAGGTAAAAACTTACACAGCGTAATTTTTAACGTACGTTTTCCACAAAAGTAAAAACGGACACTAATTCGCCAAAGTAGCTAACCATACAAAAATATCTTAGTTTCACTGCAGCTGATTGGTAAATGCCTGCCATGAAGGTCCTTCTGCTGCCATTTCGTTAAACTGTTACCGGTTGGTAACGAATTTGACCAACCTTTCAAATATACCTTTCAAATGTTTTATATACCTTTAAAACAATGGATGGAGTTTAATGTGTTCATTATTTCCATTCAGACAGGGTAGACCCATTAAAATTAATTTGTCTTGCAAGTAGAATGTGTTGTTGTCCTCAATCTGTTGTTTTAGGTTCATAAACCAAAAAATGCAAGTTCTTATCAATGGGCGAAAGTATAACTGGAAAATCGTCATATGGGATAATTATCTAAAATCTGCCTAAATAAAAAAATCTTGAAAATCATTTAAACGGAATATCGTATAAAGGAAAATCATCTAAACAGAATATCGTATAATGGATAATCGTATAATGGACAAACGTCTAACTGGACAACAATATACCTACGGTTTCTGACTTTATATGTATATCCGCAGCGAGTGCGGCAGCGGGAGCGAGGCAGGGACATTAGTCGATTTTCCATTATACGAATTTCGTGTTAGACGATTTTCTATTATACGAATTTCGTGTTAGACGCTTTTCCATTATACAGTTACTAAATGAAGCCCGTGCTTTGCACGGGGCCGGTCACATTTCCCGGGATATTTTCCCGGCACTCTTCCCGAAGACTTGTCAGATTGATCGACCACTCATGCCTGGCTCCTTTTTGGCTGCACGTGGAGTGGGAGATTGCATTTTCAATGCGGGCGCGAGGAGGGGAGAAGTGGTTTTCCTTTAGGCTTTCCTTTTCCTTTTAGCCGGTCTCCGATGTTATTATAAAGATACTGTATACGTTCTTCCAAATATGCGATTTTCCAATTAGACGATTACCCCTCGCTCCTGTTATAAGTGGGTTTAAGGTTCACAAAAATGGTTGAAGCAATTGGTATTTAGAGACAAGTATACTAAAGGCATTATTTTATGGAGTTATATATTAAGAATCATAGTTTGAGAATTCTACTGCTTCGTTGAGGCTTAAGTTATCTGAAACACTCCAATGCTGATTCAGATGTGTTGCTAATTATCGTTACTAGACATTTCAGAGACCGTCCATACATTACGTTATTACGTAAGTTTCCTCTGTTTAATACTGTTTCCCTCTGTGAAACTTACATTAATTGACTTACGTTATATTAAACTTTTATATAGTTTAACTGTTGTTTGCGTTTAGGATCTAGCCACAGGCTGGATGATTTTTAATACAGATAGGGAAAAAATAAGTAAAATAGGTGAAAAAAAAAACCAGTAATGGTTTAATTGTGGGTTTTATTTTCTGGTGGATTGGACCAGATTGGTTGTAATAGCCGCCGGGTTTTTTCGGGTTGGGTCTTTTCCGGCAAACCCTGAGGGGAATTCCCATTTCTGCGAATCACGTTTCGCCGAATCAAAATATTCTTCAAAAATTTAATGTCAGACAAGTTAAAGTATTCCAACTTGTGAAGAATGTGTGATTAGTTTCGGTTTCTGATGTTACGTATTCAGCCGCAGCGAGAGAAGAAGCGCGATCTAGGCAGGCAATTTGGGAAAAAATATTAGAGTAAACGGATTCGGTGAAACGTGAATTTTCACTTTCGCCAAAAAATTAAGACACTGATTACAATTCGGCAAATTAAGCAAAACGAGAATCGGCGAAAAGGGTTTAAACCGGCAGATCGATCATTCGTGCACAGCCTTCAATTGACTACAGCGCTGGTTCAAGACTATGGGAAGTGGACACGTTTTTATTTCAATACATTGGATGTAAATTAAGTAAGCGAGTAACTTTCCTGAATAGGTCAAACACTGGTTTGAGAAAAATCAGTTAAAAGAGTTCATCACTCTTCTTGAAGTACGTTTTTCTAGTCGAATACATTCGCAGTTCCGGTAATTCGGTAAATCCCCCTTGGAATGACGTTTGAAAAAAAAACTGCAATCACGAAACAGTAAGATTTATTCTTTTTTCTTGCGTCACGAGCACTAATAATTAAAGTAAAACGTCTAATTACAACGAAGTTACAAAAAACTTAGACACCGTAAAGCGAAGCTTTTCCTTCACTTCCTACTCGTGTTTTTGTATTTTTTTTTTGCATAAAAAGCCTCGTGGAAAAATTACTAAAAATTCTCTTTTTCCACCGGCCGCGTGCCACATTTCTTTCGGTTCCGGTGCAATGAGCTTCTTCGCGCAGCCGGATATTTTTTCCTTTCAAATTCTTTCTCTGTGCGTAACGGAGCATTGGCATGGAGAAGATTTGCAATGTAGAGAAGCCCACCCATGAGAAAAAGTTCGGGCAGCCCCGGCTCACTATGAGTAATACACAGAGACAGGCCAATGAAACGGACGCTCGCTTACAAATGAGCTATTTGCACAACCGAAAGTGCCTTATTTGCATAAACCGGCCGAGGTGTTGATGTATTCAGTTTACCGGTACGACGAAGTAAACAAATCGCCGAAGAGGGAACGGAAGATGCTCATATTTATGAATATACATAATTTTTTTTTTACCCCGAACTTCTTCAATATTAATGTTCCCATCTCCGCTCTCGTAACTCATATCTTGTTCCACTTTCGAACGGGGAAAACTTGAGCATCTTTAGTCGGGAAGTGATGAACTCTGCCCGCGGCGGCAAACTAAACGCAAATCTAGGTCGGATGCGGCTCGACCATTGAACTTGAATCTTTCAGCATCTCTCTCTAGAGCGCCTTCTTCTTCTCTTTTCAGGGTTACTAGGCAACGATGGATGCTCGGTGGCTAGCTCCCATCTTTATCGGTAAGTAACCATTTGCGTATGCAACAAATTCGGTGAAGGGGAAAAAATCAATGTAAAGTTGGTGAACCGTTCAACAATTTTGGAACATTTTGTGTGAAAGTGAAATATTTTGCTTTTAAAATATGTGGTGGGTGACGGATTGCGGAGATCGGCAGAAGAAAGTGACTCCATCTCTGTGGGGAGGAAGACATACGATACAGATTTACGGATAATGACAAATTTGAGTGAAAAATGGGGATAACGTTAGAGAGCGATAGAAAGGAATTTTGAGAAAACTGGATTTTAGAGTGGGAGATTGACGGGTCACTTTCAATTAATTTTCTAAATTTCCTCTGATTAAATGAAAGCCAAACGTTACACTGAACTCTCACGCGTCCAATCATTACGATTTGGTAATTCATTGTTATGAAAGTAATAGTTATTACTGCCAGTTATGGATGATTATTTAAGAAAATATCTATATCCTTATTTCTCATCACGCTGAGAATAAGAATAAAATGTAGAATCCATACAATGACCACGATGATGGCAGTTAGAACCGAGCTGAATAGATTCAAAGTTGGTTGAGTAACAATCACTGCATGGTCGATCGTTGTTGCTGGCTTATCGCTTGGTGTATCAAGACGGACAAATAGGCAATGCAGCCGCACTGAGAATAAGAGTGTCCCCCTCCCCCATTGAAAATGCGATTTACTTTTCTTACAAAATCAAATACCGCGGGTGCCCAGGGCGGAGGAGGGGGGGGGGGCGAATACATGCTCATGCTCCCCAGTACAGTATTTCCCTCGCGTATACGCAGATGATATACCCGGGTTCAGCAAGTTATGAATAAAATACTGTGAAATAAATACACATTAAACCCTATTTGGCTTTCTGCAATAAGTAATGTAGTTAGAACCAGTGAAACGGATTCATGTTTTTAACAGTGATAAGTTAATCACGTATCTCCCAAAAATACCACATGATACCAAAAAAAAAAAGAACAAAAAAGAAACCACCAAGTCCAAATAAGGGTCGGTCGTATAAAGTAATGTTATCATTTCACCAAGAAAAGGCCGCCAAGGTTAACCCATTTACCATACAACTTGGCGCATTGGCCTCTTCTATAATTTCTTTTTCTTTCTGTATTTGTCAGACGTGGAATTATGTAGTACAACGGTCAATGCAGGAATTGTTTTGTGAAAGTTTCCATACTTGAATACAGAAAGGAAGTTTGTCTTGTCAGGGGGTAACTGAAATCTTCCCACAGTTTTATGATGGTAGTGGTTTTTAGGCTATACCACATTGTGTGAGAGAGTAGATAATTATGAACTGTGTAGTTTCAGCGTAGTTTGATGAAATGTGAGTTCATTAGTATTATTTACTTATGTGTTGGTCAATGAAATGTAGTAATGAAATAAACAAATTAACTCCAGCTGAGCGTCCATAGTGGGATTCACCGTAACTGTTGGCTACTGCAACGGGTCTTTGTTTATATTCTCTCATGTATATTGGGGATGTTAATTTAGTTTATTTTACTACATGACAAACAATCTGAACTGCAACTTAAAATTCGTCATTTGTTTTATTGATTAGCTGCGTGATTGAACAGATCGCGTATTACAGAAATAAAGGAAGTGTCCAGATGTCTAGGTAATGGCTTAACGTTGGCACCGGAAAATAGGCATATCTTTTTATTAGAAATAACCATGTGGGAGGCAGTTGTGCTCCGTACGCATAAAAAAAAAGAATTTATGATTTAAAAAAATACTGTCAAACATTTATGTGGTTACATTTATGTGGTTATCATTCATTCGTTCAAGGTTTCTGTTGTGAGAAGTCACCTTTTAAGACGCCTAATAAATGGGCCGTGTCGCCTTTGCATTAGCTTTAGACCTAACTCGTAAATCATTAGTAACGCCGGATGAGAGAAGGTGCTATTTGTCTACCCCATTCAAATGTATGATGGCTTCCAATAATTTACTTGCCGTCAGAGTTTCTGAAATGCAATGCTGTAAAAAAAGGAAAAGATTTTTGCATGTAGATCTCCGAATAAAAATTATTCGATACTTGTCCAAAAAATTGTAATGTATGGTGGGAAAAAGACAAAACCCATCCTGTGAAATTTCTCAAGTCATCAAAACGGTCACGCATGCGCGCACGGACGGAGTCTTAACGAGGTTTAATTATACAGACGAACAGGAAATAATGGTTTCATATTTTACAATGGAAGTGAAACTTAATGCATTCCAAAATGTCATTGGAGTTACAGACCTACAGGTCATTATTTATCGCGGGGGAGGAGGGAGACAAGGAATTAGAACGATTTTTTGATCCCCGTCAAGGGAGAGGGGGAGAGGTCACAAAAAAAGACACAACCTTGCAAACTGGAGAAAAAAGTCATTTTAGACCTCAAATATGGCACTGTCAGCCGTCAAAACTTCGAAAAACGCTTCCGCTTCTACCCATGATCTGAGTGTTTACAAGTGTCTAAACCTTGTCCTTTCGTTAAAAACAAAGCACGTTTTTCTTACAACTAGAGGTAACTTGTCGGTGTTTAATTTGGCTGCAGGAATTGTCTCAATAGGCACACGAAAACCGCATTTTTTTTTTGGGGGGGGGGGGGGGCGGGGGAAGTTACATTATACTTGGACCTTGAGTAGGTGAAGTCAAGATTTTTTCAGGGCTATTAGGGGGTGGGGAGTCATCACCCTCCCTCCCCCGAGCTCCGGCCATAAATGATGACGTGAGGAATTGGAAGCTGAGGAAGAGGGTGCCTGCACCCACAGTCAATTTCTGAGGTCGGATGGGAATATATGCTATATCCAAATACAGCAGCTCCATCAACCAACCACAGAATCTTTGTAACCAGCAGAAACCGAGAGACAACCCCCCCCCCGGCCCCGCGTGACAAGCAATGCGTCTCTTCTTCAAAACTTGCTTGATAAACCATGCTTGAGAGCACACTGCTACAAAAGCAGTATAGTTGTAATTTCAACAGTTTTCAGGTTTCAGGTTTTAAAAAAAAATTAAAATAAAATAATTTAGGACAGATTTCAAAGTTGGTCTAACATACGCAAAAATAATAGCTTCTGGCTAGCGATGTGCCTAGCATATTAACGCCTTCCCCTGCCCCCACCCACCCACTGCTCATCATGGTCTGCTTTCGTTGCAAAACCAAGCAAAACCCATACGTACAACGTCATTTCAAAGAATATTCCAACCAAGTATCTTACAGGTAACTCGACCCGTAAGATTTTAGACAAGTGCTATACAAAAAAAATTCACCCTGCCATATAGCCTTCCCCCCCCCCCCCCTCCCATTAAAAAAGTACATATCTACTTTAATTGCAAAATCATATATGTACGTCGCTTGACGAAACGTCAGAGTACATGCTTACAAAATTCAGTACAAATTGGTCGAAGTGTTCTCTCGTAATCGCGGAACAATAAACAGAGCAAGCTGCCGAATAGCCGACTTATCGGAACCTCATTCATTTCGTTCACTCGTTCAAACATGTAGTTTACTTTCGGTACTGACAGAATAATCAGGTTTACCCCTCCCTCTGTGAGACACCCCTCCTTAAAAATCATCTCGCAAAGTTACAAAAAAGTGGGATTTCAACCCAATCTCAACCAAATAAAAATGTGTTAAAAATTATGGCAAGAAACAAACGTTTTTGTTACATGGGAGGGATATGCGGCCAACCGTTCGAAATGTTCCCATGCAGGAATTAGTGATTTAGCCTACTGAGATTTTCCGCTGAGATAACAACATGATATAGGCCTAATTAAGTTGATAACGTGGTAATAAATATTTAATTGAAGATTTAAGCTAACTGGTATTTAAGGAACTTACATGATGGGGAGGAGCAAGGGGAGCACAACAATGATTTTTACTTTGAAAATATAGATAACAATATCAGCAGCATATGAACAATGCATGAAGAAACGAAATTAGCTGTTAATACCTGTAAAGGTTGGATTGCACGAATTGAATTAGTTCCGCATATCACGCCTAGGAGGCGCCAAGTGTTTCCTTGTAGTTTCTGATCAGTTCATACAGAGGTGCTGCAAGATCTTCGTACAAGATCCTGTAGGATCCTGCAGAGTCCTGTAATATCTTACAGGATCTTGCAATAAGATCCCGTATAGAATCCTGAAGGGGTCCTGCAGGATCCTTCAAGATCCTGACCAAGATCCTACAAAATCTTGCATAAGATCACTGACAGCACGGATACAGGCTATATATAGAACAGTGACATTTGGCCCCTTGGCACCAGATTGTCACCAGTATGGGTTTTGGAGGGCATAACTACAAGGTGCACTACATAAAAATGGAGGGAAAAACAACGGAAGAGCGGATTTTTTAGGCTTAAAATAACGTTGTTTTCTCCAACAACAAAAATCGCGCGTTTTAGGTCTAAGAAATCACTCTTCACAGCATCGGCTTCAGTATGACGCCCTTCTGTTTCTTTCTGCAGTGGCCCTTGCAGCTAACCCATTAAGGCTCCAGCATAGAGTTATATACAATAATACTACGTCGTGTCACTGCTCTATAATGAAAGGGGTGAAATCATCCAGAAGTCGTATCGCAGAACAATGCGTTCTTGCATTGAGCGCTATTCAATTTTACGCTTACGCGCCATTATAATCACTGGAAATCGTGCTTGAACGCCTTTATTGATAACTTGACTCATGTTCGAAATCATTATTTGTAACATTACGTTGTACAGAGCGATCTGAGAAGCATTTTAGCATCGAGGTAAGAGCCCCGGCCATTACCGGAAGTTAGACGGGGATAGCAAAGACTAAAAAAGGTTCTCAGATCGCTCTGGACAATGTAGTGGTACCATCCGAACGTGAGACACAACTTAAAGGCACATTCCGCCTGCCGTATAACAGCCACGCGCAGACCCCCTCCGCGCATGTTACCATCACCAAGATCAACTGAAATAGTAGCTGCGTTCCTCGCAGCGAGGAACGCAGCTACTATCTCAGTTGGCTTTGGGAATAGTATACGAAACAGCATCAAGTTAAAGATTGTGTCGTTACAAACCGGAATGATTTTCATATTTTAACGTCACAATTAAAAATTTTGTAGGCTGGTATATTATAATTTTTCTTCGGCGATCTATTGGCATAATTAATTTTAATTTTTATCGCATTAGTCTTTTAGATTTTTGATCTCATAGTAATTATTAGCAAACGATTAAAATTAGTACATGCGCACACACATATGCAACTTCAAGGTTATTGTAGGCGCGCAAAGGATCATATACGTGCAGGATACAGTAAATATAGTTCCCTAATATTCAACAGAAAATCTCGTAGACGCCATATTTTAAAACGGATTTTTAGCAAGGGATAGACTAACGGTAAGTATATAGACCTTTGGGGCCGTACTTGAGGTGGAGGATCGAGAAAAATGGCCCTAGGAGGAATGTACCTTTAACATTAAAGAAGTTCAGCGCCAGTTCCAGTGATTATGGCTGGTTTCACAGATACAGGGTCTTTCATTATACATATTATAACGTGTATCCATGCGGCGCGCGATCGACGTGCGACGAACCCTTGTGGGTTGGAACACGAAGCATTAGTTACGACATGGACACTCCAACATCTTACGGACACGTAACTTTTCGTAAGCTCTTGGGATGACGTACGCATGTAAGCATGAAATCCCTTGGCGAACAAAACTGCTCACTTTTGAAATTCGTCCCAAATTCTCTCGCCACCCCATGGATAGAATGGATGGGAACGATAGATTTACTTAGCCTACTTGTCACGTACATTCTTTAACTTGCACTATCGTTCATTCGGTCGAGCTCCCTCATGCTTTCTCCCGTTCTCCTGTCACTCAAATTCTTCCTCTCCCTTATCCCTTATGCGTGAGCGCCTTTACCTTTTTCCCATTCAAGCTACAACTTTCTTTTTCTTTCACCCATAGTTGACACGTAGCAATTTAAAAGCCTCCTGTAGCAATTTCCCTGTAGATGTGAAGTACTTTAAAGAGTTTAAAATAACAACAGCACACCACTTGGCCCTTTAGGAGTACCTACAATAAAATATAGATTACACACTGCTACTGTATCATGATAACAAGGAATAAATGTACTAGTAAAACGAATAAAACGTGTAATTACTTACATTAAAATATCGTACAATTCTCGATTGGTTGGTTGGTAAAGAGATGGAGTCCCAGCGACAAGGCTGTCGGTCCCACCATAGTGGTGACGTCAACTAAACTCCCCCATGTTTACGCGGATCTCGCCATTCCGACCACCTAACGGCAGGAACATAAACATAACATAAACATGGCAGGAATGTTGTTGACTTCACCACTTTGGTGTACCATGCTTAGTGTAAGTAACGACATTTTATTTACCAGTTTTACGTTTAAATTTATTCCTTGTTGTCATGAAGTATAGTAGGAGTGAGTCATATTTAGGATATTTTATTGTAAGGATTTTCGTAAAAGGCGCAAAAAGAAAAAAAAAATTGAAGTAGTGTTTTGGGTGAAACTAGAGCTAGCCCTGCTGTTCTTATTTTAAATTCAGACCTCGTCTTACTTACATGTACTTATATTTTCCCATATTCGCATCTATGTCACTTTATGTCATGGACAACCATCCTTGTGTAACCACATGCTATTCCTTACGGAGGACTCCAAGATGGATTTTTGTTTCACAAGTTTCTTCACTTTTTTTCTTTTCACTATTTTTTGTTTTATTTTCATTTTCACTATTCTTTCTCACTGTTTTTTTTTCACTGTTTTTGTTCTACTATTTTTTTTTTACTATTTTTTGTTTCACATTTTTTCCCACTTTTCTTTACTATTTTTTGTTTCACCCTTTTTGTTCCACTATTTTTTTTGACTATTTTTTGTTTCACATTTTTTCCCCACTTTTTTTACTATTTTTTGTTTCACCCTTTTTTGTTCCACTATTTTTTTTTTACTATTTTTTGTTTCACATTTTTTTCCCACTTTTTTTTTACTATTTTTTGTTTCACTATTTGCAAGATAGGTCAGCTATTTGAAATTTTTGAACTTTAATGAAATGGTGAATGAGCACTTAGTTTTTTACGCTGGCATTAAGCACCGAAGAATTTCAAAACAGTTAACTAAGTTAAAAAAAACAATAAAAAAATAAAAACATTAGAAATGCAACGTTTCAGGAAGGCCGGGTAGTTAAAAGTAATTGTGGAGAGAGCTGACTGTTAAAAGGGCCATAGTCTCTTGTAGTTGGCTTGCCTGCATACCGTAAATCGTAACTCACCCCCACACTTCAACATTGCAAAGCTACGTTTATTTGGTGGTCGGCAGATTACCGATGCAACTCAGCACCGTGCTAAAACCTTGAGGCACAGTGAAGGCTGAGAAGGAACGAACATTAATTTTGTTTTGAGAATTACTCCCTGATAAAGCAAGAACCCGCAAATGTTATGCACGCATTCCATGTCTTCTTCACCTAAAACAAGACCAAACATAAACGACGGCCCTTAAAATACAATAAAATACAAATAATGGACACATACTTACAATTTTAAATGGTAAAGTACTAAAAAACTCAGACAGCCTGGAATGCTGGCGTGTTTAGGTCGCCATCTTAGAATAACATCATCATAATTCAAGATGGCGACCTAAACACACCACCAGGTCAGACTGTCTTGAGTTTTTTAATATTTTATCTTTTAAAATTGTAAGTATGTGTCTGTTATAGGTATTTATTGTATTTTAAGGGGCGTTGTGTATGTTTGGTCTTGTTTTAGGTGAACAAGACATGAAATTAATGCCGAAAATCATTTAGTTTTTGTGTGCATAACATTTGCGCGTTCGTGCTTTATCAGGGAGCAATTCTCAGACCAATCTACCTCACCTGCAAATTAACATTTTTTCGTTAATTATGTGGTTCTTTTATTTTTACCCATAGTTCTTCACCCCTATTCAGTTTGGTAAAAAAAAGGGCAGCAATGCACACCCGTTGTAAACAATGTTTGAGTCCATTGGCATTAGGGAGAGAAATAAAACGATAAAAAAATATGAAAGGGTATTTACAAAAAAATACTTGGTTTTTTTTTTACAGTTTTACTTCCGCCCTGTTTGCAACCCTCCCATTTGCCGCTAGCTACAACCCTTCGTCGGCATTCGTGGCCGTTATCCGCAGTAATAAAATAATACTGAATATTTAAAGAAATAGGATTACACAAGAGACCCATGGAATCACGTGATAGCAGCAAAAATGTGAACAAAATGACGGTTAAAGGGTGTGCGTAGGGAGGGGGGGGGGTTGCGATTTTTTTTTGGTGGCGGGAGGCAGGGCAGTACTTGAAATACCACTTTTCGACGTGCTTGTTTCCAGCACTCAACTAAAGCCCACTTCACCCCCTCCCCCATTTTCTTGTGTACCTTGGCTCTTGTTATTGCCGACTCATGACTTCCTGCTTCGTATGCCGACAATTTCTTATTTTTGACGATGCCTTATCTGGATTCTTAGATTATATTTGTAAGTATTCATTTATTTTTGCTTCTAAGACAATGGTTATGACTTGATATCGAAACGTTGTGTTGGCGAGACGAGACTTCGAGACGAGGGTTCCCTCAGTGTCGTTCTCGTCTATAGTGTAATTATGGATCATAGTTATCACCCTCTCGTTTCTTCATCATATAGAGCAGTGACACGACGTAGTATTATTGTACATAACTCTATGCTGGAGCCGTAATGGGTTAGCTGCAAGGGGCACTGCAGAGAGAAACCGAAGAACGTCATACTGAAGCCGATGCAGTGAAGAGTGATTTCTTAGACCTAAAACGCGCGATTTTTGTTGTTGGAGAAAACAACGTTATTTTAAGCCTAAGAAATCCGCTCTTCCGTTGTTTTTCCTCCATTTTTATGTAGTGCACCTTGTAGTTATGGCCTCCAAACCCATACTGGTGCCAATATGGCGGCAAATGTCACTGCTCTATACCTTAGGGTCCGGTCAGTATTTATGCCCTCTCCCTTCAAAACACTAAAAAAAAAGTAATCCCCCCGCCCCATACTGCCCGACTTTAAGGACTACGAAAAGTCTTGTCTAAAATGATAAATCTAATTCTGACGTTTAAAATTCTTTAGGGGTTTTCTGAACGCAGGATCTTTTTTCTACTACATCCCTGTTACAACAACAGGGGTTAGAAGCTTGCATCCGATCGACTAGATTGCACACGACGCTTTTTTGTGTCAGCAGGGACTTCTCTTTCGTAGGCGGTTTCAGCTCATATAGTTTTGTTTTTTGGTGGCCAATAAATCGTATGTTATACCGTTACGTGGGTTGAGGGATGATCTGCGCGAGTTGCTTTTAAAAAAGTTTTATTGAAACCTGAATTCGTTTCCCCTAATTGAACTGCCTTTCTTTGTGACTAGGTTCTGAAGTCTTACTTCATACTTCATCAAGAAGTCTTAGTAGTTTTGTATACGGCTCGTGTTAGTGGGTAACCTCTTCCAGTGCCGTATTACTACAGTGGGAGAACGTTGTTGTTGTTATTTTTTTTTTCTTTATTTTATTTAATCGTATCCCGAAGTCTCAAAGAGAAACTTGTATGGGTTACATCAAGTAGAAAAAGAATTACAATAAAATCATTTTTATAATAGGGAGAAAAAAATGAATGTATAAAACAAAATAGGAATCAAATTTTAACCACAAGAACAAGATAATACACATGAAGATGAATCCTTCTCGATCAAACTCATTATAATGAAGTACTATGACTTAACAAATGTATGATTAGAAAGTACTAAGTTTTAAGAGTAGAATACAAAAACATAACGATCATAAAATAATGCCTAGCCTATTTATAAATAAACCATTCTCTGAGTTTTCGCTTAATTTGGGCAAACTAGTCGAAGTAACGAGTTCAAGTGGTAGCTGGTTAAAAATTGTTGTTAATTAAAAATGTTGACACCTTGTTCCATAACTGTTTTTACCAAAGAATTTCGTATCTAATGGTTTCATCCCTCAGATAATTTTTTTTTGGAAATGTCCGCTATTTTACGGTCTTTATTAAAGTAATTGTTCAAAATAATTGTATAGTTTCTTAATTTTATTACATCAAGTATCTTGTAACCCTTGTGTATGTCTTTAGTCGCGATATCAGAATTGTTGTTGTTGTTGTTGTACCGCAATTTTATAAGACCAAACAACTGTGCAATAACTATTTTTTTTTTGCTCCAGCTGTTGTATTTGCTGCAACTAACCACGATCACAACGATCATGAACACGATATAGTTAAGGTAAGTACAACCAGCAGTGCATAAAGGAGTGCCTGTAAGGAGTGCCTGAAGGAATGTTTATAAGAATTTTTGATTTCTTTCTGCAAAACGAGCACCATGCTCGACTTACACTGAAAAAACCATACCTTTCCACTAAGAATTATATAAATCAAAGCTTTATTCATCGACAAATGCTCACTGACAAAGAAACCATACGTGTATCTCACTTGGAGGAAGCGGTTTGCTTTCATCCTCGATATGCCCATATTAGAGCAATGACGTCACCTTCGTGAATCATCGGAATTTTACGGAAACATGAGGATGCTACTCGTCAAGATTCGGAGCTTTACGTTTTAACTTCGTTTATGAGTGGCGTAAAAGTTAGGTTTAGGCCTACTTGATACGAAATACCAGTGTTGAATGAAGCAAACTAAATTACGGGCGTGCGATGACGAAATGCGATGGGACCAGTATCGCTGTGCCAAATGGGGAGAGCAACGTAAACGTCGCAACAGTAAACATCGTAAATCGAAATTACTTCTTAATACGAAAATCAAAATCGTAAATCGAAATCGAAATCAAAACCGTAAATCGAAGTTACTTTGGCGAATCGTTTTGCAGAAGGAAAACAAAAAATCTCACCCACAGAACGTCACTCGTGCTCTTATGAAATCTGTAATGCGTGCGTTTTATCAATCAACTCCTTTCCAGCAAATTTCCCTCGACCTTCGATCGCGGGAAATTAAATCTTGAAAGGAGTTTGGTGCTTAAACACATAAATTTTCGATTTTACGGCAGTGTTTTGGCTATTATAGCCGTTAATACTAGCGCCTGTTGCATCGCTCTCATTTTGAGTCACGTCCCCATGCGGTCAGTTGTTTTTTCGCAAAATGTCCTCTTTGTAAAAAAATTCGTCTTTATTTTGCCGACATTTGCTGGTGCTGGCCTTTTACAACGAGTGCAGACAACCAGCTTGGTATGTCAAAGAATCACGAATTAGAAAACAAAAACGAGCTCGTTTGATGTTTAAGGTAAGGTTTAACTGACCTGAAGCCAAAACAGCAAAGTAACACAAATAAACTTTCCAATAACAATATAATGACAGCCACTAAGCTCAGCTGGAACCTGTAGCCATGATCCGCCCAGGTAGCGCAGCAGTTAGAGCGCACGGGTTCGAGTCTCAGTCGGGGCAGTTGTCTTTTCTTTCTGTCTCAGATTAGTGTATCTTGTATTCTGACAAGGCCAGTCTGTAATGCAGGTTATTTTCTTCACTTACCCTTTACCTAATGATTTATTGTTTATTTATAAGTTGTTTGCAATTATGCTATTCGCAATATTTTCTTTTTCAGCGTGATGACGGAACAGAAGGTGTCACATGTCGGTATGAAGACAGTATTCCAGGCACTCCTGAACAAGATTACCCCATCTTCAATGACGTTCCTCAAACGAGTTTCCTGTGTACTTCGCAACAATTTGCCGGTTACTATGGCGACGAAGAAGCACGTTGTCAGGTCTGTTTCATTTAAGTAAAATTCTGTAGCAAATCAAATGCATCGTAATGATTGATTTATCGTTGGCACCAACAGTATTACTCTTAAGTTTTAAGCCTACCGCTTCCGTGCACGATTGCACACCCCCCCCCCCCAAAAAAAAAACACCAACGGCAAAACAAGACAAACGTAAAGAAAAATAAGGCGATCTATCAAAAACAAAGTTGTTAAGAATTCCTGCCACCTTTTTTTCGGGATTTCAAATAGTGATATCAAACCCCAACTTTATACTACCAATTAGCACGTCAGACCTCAAATGAAATCAGCTATTTTTAATTTAAGTTTGCATGCAACTTTTAAACTATTGCTTACTTGGAGTTACCACTGCATTTGATATGACGACTCCAAACGGCGAAAAAGCTGGGTGGAATCCTTAAAAAAATTTGTTTGGGTAGCTGTCAAATACCTGACACACGTGATTTATTATAGTTTCAGTCATATTTCTGTTAATCAACAGGCGTTGAATTTGTCCACACTCTGATCCCTTCCCAGTGGTTGGCTGCATACCTGGGCCAACTCATAAACAAAGAAACAAAACGGAGCCAATGTTGTGCTGTTGAAATAAACCTGGGACTAATATATACAAATATTACTAATATTACAACTAATTTAGTGTCTTTATCTCATATACCCTAATCTGTATCCGTCCAAAGTTGAAGGTCTACCCCTGGGAAGAAAACTTGGCAAGGATTCCCGCCAAGCTTTCCGGCCGTGTGAAATCATGATATCAAACGCAAGCTCTTTGGCCAAGCTAATCCCACCGAGTAATATTTCGAAGGTAAACTGAAATGAAAATTGCTTACTGCGCAATTTTCAGTTATTTCATTTAACGTTTGAAGTCTTGGTCGGTGGAATTAGCTTGGGCGAAACAGCTTGCCGTTTGAAATCACCACTTCACACGGCCGAAAAGCTTGGCGGGAATCCTTAACAAGTTTTGTTTCGGGGTAGATATCAGGAGGTAGAGTATATAGGTAATACCACTCTTACTCCGCCGATAGTAAATATTTGGGTGAAATTAGTACCTACTTTCAACGATCTACCACCAGACGGTGCTGTCGTCAATAAACCCACGTTTACGTTACTGATCGTCGTAATGGAGAAGGAAATTATTTAGCGTCATTAAAACAACAAAGTGATCACGATAAAAATACCAAATGAAGCCCTTAAAAAATGTGGTAGGCCAGATTAGGATGTTAAATTTATTTTAAGCTAGGTCAGAACTGGCTGTAAGTTTTTTTTTTCTAATTCACCATTCATTTTTTAAATGGGCTGTAGTTACGAGTGGAGCTAAGTATAACGCACGGTTGTGTGTGCCGAGAAATTACCGAGCTAGCCACTTGGCTAAATCTTCTTCCGTGGTTCCCATTTGCTGTAAGGAACTGTATACGGTCTCAACCGAACACAGAAATAGTGTTTCGACTTCAGATGTTACCCACGCACGAGTATTCGTCAATTTTCGAAGGTTATTACCATGGTTGAATGCTGCCATTTTTTATTTCATGTTTCGCCTCCTACACCAAATTGACCCGCAAAACATAGACCTGACCATACCATTTTTTTTTAACGGTGCATCCAACACCACCCTTGTTCAGAACGGACTTCAGCACGAAAGTAAACAGTAGCAGCCAGCGAAAACTATTCTCATGCAACGATTTGAGTCCCACAATGCGCTGATTGAGTGAGCGAAGCGGACGAAAATCAACGTTTGTTAACCAGTGTGCTAAAAAATTTGATTGAAGAAACTTAATTCGGTGAAACATGGACATACACATGAGCGACCAAACCGCACCAGCATTGCAAACGCTGCACCCAACACCAGCCGTGCATAGCACCGTCTTCCTCTAGTGTCTATATAATGCGTATCTCTACGAATCTTTTCCATTACACGGGTTACGTTATAATAGCATGCACAATGCTATACTCTGCACGATAATAGCTAGTTGATGACTATGAAAGATGTGATGTTTTTTTGTACGTATCTAATCTTGTTAATCCGTTTTACTCTTAAAAGCCTGTTACACTTTTAGCAAGGTTTTGAATAATCACTGTAATTCAGAACCATTACTTTAGTGAAAAAAAAAAGTTTTGCTGAATTAAGGAAGGCCTCCGGGCATAAAGGAAAATTTGCACAAGGAACTTCGTATGTAATTTGATGACTGTAATTTACAGGTTTAAAAAAAAATTGAAGGAAAAATGTACGAGGTCATACAGTGAATCTTTCCTCGGCGTCATCTTTATCCCAATCGTGTATTTGTTTTGTACTGAAGGATGATGTGGAACCTTGACTTGCCTCGGCTCTTTACTGGATGTCGTTGTTCAGAAAATACTGGAAATTAATGCAAAGTAAAGGACCGGTCATTATTTGTCTCCGGAGAGGATGGGGGGAAGGTGTCCTGGAAATTGGGGGAGTCTTTAATTTTTTGGACCCTCTCCGGGAGGGGAGGGGGAATAATAAATACTTTAAACCTGTCTAGGAAGAAGAGCCATAATAAAACACTGACCAAATTGGAGAAAAAAGTCATTTTTGGACCTCAAAAATAACAATTTCAGCAGTCTTAATTTCTAAAAACGCTGTAACTTCTGGGGTCTCGCCTATCAAGTAAGTTTTTATAATATAAGGGCAGGTTTACGCAACCACTCGCTTTTGCATTCTCGCAGCTATACGCTAGAAATCACCTTAAATTCCAATATGGCGGCGGTTTTATGTGTGCCGCCTCGCAACGAAAACAGCAAATAACGTGGGGACAGAAGCGTTTGGGAAAATTGTTTCGTCATGAGGAATTCTTTATATTATTGGCACGGATTATAAGACTGCAAGTATTTACTCAAACGATGTCGGATTTAGCTAATCCATTTAGCGTTGTTACCATGGCAATGAAACCTTTGCCATCGCGATTGAGTTCTAGCTCCAAGAATGGATAGGCGAGTCGCTGCGTAAACGTGCCCTAAGACTTGGACGCTATTTCTAGTGTCGGTGAATAATAATTCTTTAAATCCACTTTCTAAAAAAAAGGATATTTTTTCATGTTGCATGTGTTGATGTTGTGGAGAACATGGACATGGTTACTCGAACTGCCTTAGTATGCCAATACGCATCCGTGCACTACTATCATGAATCATGAAACTCGGTCCAAAATTGGTTTAAAGGACACTCCTCTGAATTTTTTCAAGAATGTACTTTAAGGCATGGCTCGTTTTTCCACACAATTGGGAATCTGTCGATGCGAAATGCTATTTTTTACTTAGTTCAGTGGAAATCATCTACACCTAACCTGAAAAGGCGTAAGAAGATCTTAATTTATACGGTTGGGTGGGGCTGGGGTATAGGGGATCGGAATACCTTTCATGGTCTCTGGAGATTCTTGAATGAGATAATGTTTAAATTAAATTTTCAAGTAGTCACGTCATCATTTTTTGCCTTTTTCCTCTTTCCGTCCATGACATACAATTTTAAACTTCAAGACTCTTGTAGTACCTCAGAGTCATGAACTTTGTGTGTGGAAGTAATGCTAAAAGGCAACTTTTCCGCACTATGACTTTTACGGTGGGGATATCCAGTTGAGGGTTAACGTTAACCTTTTGGCTAAACTCAGTAATAAGGAAAAATGGTGATATCCATCACGAAATAAGTTGAGGACTAAGCAATATTTAGCCTGAAGGTCTTGGACTAACTTAGAACTGAGCAGTTAGCCCCAAGCTGTAAAAAGTGGTGATATCCATCTAGTATTAGCATTATTCCTGAGTTTCAACAACATTTTAACAAAACTAATTTAGCCTGAAGGTCGAGGTTTAAGGAGTAAAGAGCTAACAAAACCCCAACTTAGTCCAACATGGATATCACCAACTTTATTCTCCAGTCCACTAACTCCCAGGTCGAGGGTTAGTTAAATCCAAGGTTAAGCTACTCCGAGGCTAGTTTAGCCCTCAACTGGATATCCCCACCGTTAGATTTTCGAAAATTTCATATTTTTAGCCCACCCTACTGTAGACACCTCAACGGCACTTTTGGACTGCAGACATCGTAATATTTACTTCAATAATAATACTAATAATAATTTGTTATTGGAGCAACAGGACTAACAAGGCCCAGGGGATCGTTGACTGCCAGCCTAAAAAGGGGACAGAATTAAATATATGAAGATAAAAATCAATACGGGAAGGTGTAACAAAGAGTAATGAATTAAAGTGCAAAAGCAAAAATTAAAAGCATGCGTACAAGTTAAACATACAACTTGTTTAAAAATAGCATGGCCAAATGAATTGGAATAGGTAGGGTGGGGAGGGTCACAATAGCCGTTACCACCAAGGTTAGACCTCCCAGGGACACAAAGGTCCCCGATGGCATCGCCAGACGTGTAGGAAAGACGCGTAGGAAATACTTTGACTAGTATTTGTTTATTACCGTCACAACATCGCGCTATGGCTTGCAAATATTTAAATTGGTAAAAACGAATCGCATCTGAAGACATAAAAACACCAAACGAAATCGCTTTTATTCCGTGTCGCCAGACCGGAGAAAGTGTGAACAGGGTGTTTACACGGACTAATCACATACCACAGCTGCCACACAAAGCTCGTACGTCAGCGACTGTTAGGAGACTGGCAGCGCCACCAACTGCTCGATCGGGGAAAGATCTATTTAGCATTGTTAAACCAAACAATTCAAATTGTGTTTGTGTGGACGTAAATTTTTCAGAGATATGTTCCTGGTCACATTGAAAAACCACAAGTTCATACAAGGCAGCAATTGTCTGCCGAAAATTATTAAACCAGTGTATATTTGGTATGAACTCGTGGTTTTTCAATGTGACCAGAAACATATCTCTGAAAAATTTACTAAAACTAATTGATAATAAGAATACTAAATTAATCGCCTAAAACATATCGTAAGTAAGATTAAGGCATTAAAGGGACACCCGGCCTGCCTTATAATATTCCGCGTGCCAAATTACAGCTACGCGCAGATTGTCATCCGAGCAATTACAGTGCCAAGGTCGGCTGGGGTGGTAACTGCGTTCCTCGCATGGCTGCTTTCTCGGTTGGCTTTGTGAATAGTACACGAAACAGAATCAAGTCAACGATTGTGTCGTCACAAACCGAAATGATTCTCCTATTTTAAAATCACAATTTATAATTTTCTAAGGTAGTGTCTTATAATTTTGCTTCGGCGATCTATTGGAATAATTAATTTTAATTTTTATCGCATTAGTCTATTAGCTTTTAGATCTCATGGTAATTAATTATAAGAAAACTTGTAGATGCACACACAGAGATGAAACGTCATGATTATTGTACGCGCGCAATGCGTCATTTGTGACGGGTCGTTCTTAAATATAGTTATACTATTAAACAGAAAATCTCCTAGATGCCACATTTTAAAACGGTTTTTTAGCAAGGAAAACACTAACGGTAAGTAAATAGACCTTTGGGGCCGTACTTGATGTGGAGGATCGAGAAAAATGGCGCTGGGGGGGGGGTATATCCCTTTAAAATAATCTCAAGGCAGATCAGAACTCGCTGATTATGTTTTATTTTAAAAAAATCCGACATTTAATTTTAAAACAGTTGTAGAGATGAGTGGAGCTAAGTATAGTATATGGTTTTGTGTTTCATGGAGCGTGCCGAGCGTCAGCTTAGGCTGAATCTTCTTCCGTGGTTCGCATTTCTTGTAACGAACAAAATTCGGTTTGAATCCAACACAGGATAAGTTCGTCAACTTCGAATGGTGCCCACGCACGAGTATTTCGTCAGTTTCCGAAGGTATGGTTGCCTCCATGTTTGGTTTCAAGTTTCGCCTGTCGTGCTGACCAGAAGAACTTCAAGAATTTCGAACTGGCGCTGCAATCGGTCGGAACACAATCGAGCTTACAGGCAGCCATACGTGAATCGTCCATCTCGAAGAGAGAGTATATAGTTAGTCCAAGTTTACACGACCCACAGAAGAAACTTCGTCCTCCCACCAAAGTGCTTTCAAGTGGTCGTGATCGTGAAGTGGCTTTGAACTCGGAAGCGTTTCGTCCTTACCCTTGTAAACTGTTGAAAGCACTTGGATCTGGTTGGTGCGTGGGGACATGAAAGAATGTGGACGCACCTACGCCTCCCCCACCTAATTTATCTTCTTCATTCTTGAATTTTCCCTAAATAAGTCTGAAAGTATGACTAGACACAACACAAAAACTTACAGAAGTGTGCTTACCGGTTCTCACTTGCTCGCATTTTCTGCTTGCGGGCACCTTGCACCATGGGGAGGGGGGGGGGGCAAAGGCGGAGAGAGGGGGTTGTCAGGAGACAGTCGCATGCCGTTCCACTTTCTCGTGTCTTGTAATTGCGCCCATTTTCAAGGGTTTTTCGAATACTTTTGCAAAAAAAGTGTGTTTCGAAGTGGTCATGTTAGTAAAGTAAATATCTAGACACACGCTAGAGAGTCACCGATACAGTAGATTATCCGATACGAAATGCGGAGAGAGCCGCTTACTAGATGCCTAATTGTTTCTCAATATACATTGCTGGTGTAGGATATCTTTTAATTGTAAGAATAAATACGGATACAAACCTATTAACGTTGCCTTTTGGCATTAAATGACAGACTGCCTGAGCGGGGAATGGGGCCAATGACCTTTGAAACCCAAATTGTCATGGTCCTACCGATAAGCCATGCTGACATGGTTGACATGGCGTAGAGGGATGGATGGACTTCGCACGTTGGTTTCAAAGGTGAGGCTTCAAGTCGCCACACAGGCAGTCTGATATTTAGTCCAAAAGGCAACGTAAATAGGTTTGCATCCGTATTTGTTCTTACATTTGAAAGATATTTTGTAGTAAGTCAGTATGTCTTAGAGGTAGGGCTTCGACCTTTGATGTCAAAATGTTGTGCGTTCAATTCCCTGATCACTGATCAGGCAGTCTGTCATTTAAGTCCAAAAGGCAACGTAAATAGGTTTGCATTCGTATCGATTTAACACTTCATGAGCCCATTTGGCTTTCCGTCCTATTTGTCTTAGTAGTTTTTCTGATTTAAGCATGTTTTGGGAAACAAAAAGCTTCGCAAATCATTAGAATCATGAAACATAAGAAAAACTTAGTTTTTTTAGGAACGGAATATCATATTTTTGTACTTTAAGTGCGGGGGTTAAGATTTTTTCGGAAAACTGGAAGGTGGTTAGAAAGGGGTGGGAAGGGTCATAATAACGTAACAATCACATATTGATTGCTCCAAATACCCTTCCCCTCCCCCCGAACCTCAGCTTTAAGTAACGACCAGATCCTTACTTAACATTAATTTTCGATAAACCATCTGTCACATTGATTTATTGCGTTGAATCTAAGTATTTTTCCAAAAACAGCAACCTTTCCACATACTTATAGGGTGAAAACATGGATTATGAAAAGTACAACGACTATTTGACGGGATGGTAGCTTAAACTGAGTTGGTAAAGGCCAACTGCAGACAGATAACTGATTACTACCTGACGAAGAGGAGGCTAAGACAAACCACTTTAGTAGTCTTTGATAAATTGAGGAAAATGCAGCAAGGGAACGGACTTCGAGTTGGAACCCAAGGATGGCAGTGATGGGTCATTATTTTTTTTTAGACCCACTGACCTATTACTGACTGGGAAACAAACGAACACTGACACAAACAAAGTCAAATGGCTACATGTGTCAAATATTAAGGAAAACAAAAGGCAAAATAAAATCAGGAAAAAGAAAAATTGAGTCCAAAAAGTTGAGAGCACAAACATTATTTTTACAACTAGCTGGTTCCGGCGTGATCTAATTAGAAGCCATGTAGTCACATTCCGTCGTTTGTTGTCGCACTGACGTTCGTTTCTGCTGGGGCTCGGCGTTTGATTGGCCTATATTTTACGCCAGTAATACATGCCGTAATACTTCATTTGTTATCCTTCACGTATACCGACCATTCACCCTTTTTCATTGCTACAGTGCAAAGAATGAAGATGTTCCCCTTTTTTTCATTGCTTCCGTGTAAAGAATGAACTTGCACGCCCTATCATACAATAATAATATCAGCGTTTGGATTGGTTTCTCACATTGACTACCTTCCCCTGTCCACACTCTCGCCTATACTCCGGCCTAAGCTAAATATATATTAGGGTGAAGTGCAGAAACGTTTTTTTTTCGAATTCCTCATTGGCAGAGTGTGGAAAAGTCGCTCTTGGGCATCACTATGACACACAAAAAGCTTCATCACTCTAGGATCATGTCTTCAGTGCCCCGAGGGCCTTCAAATTTAATGGTGTACGGCAATGGACGGAATACCAAAAACGGCAAAAAGGATGATCTGACTGTTTTAAAATAAGTAAGTAAGTAAGTTTATTCATTCACCACATATTACAAAATTACCACAAAAGCATACACTCATTCCACAAGAGCTAATGCTCGCCTGTGGTTTGAGAGCAGAAGACAAAGAAAAACAATTGAACTAGCACTTTTGCAAACAGAATCAAAGGTTAGGCGCCACAAGAACAACTACAAAACAACATTGAAACAAAATAAAAAAAAAGTGCATCGATAAATATATATATATTTATATTTATATATATACACAACAAATTTATGAAAAGGGAGATAAAAGCAGAATACAAAGAGGAGTGAAATATATAAATCAATCTCAAAGAAAACACGAGTAAAGCAAAAACAAACAATTTATAGACAATTTATAGTTAATGTAGTCAAACTATAGTCAACAATTGGTATCGTTCAAAACCTATTTTGAATTATTGAATCATGTAAATAGGCCAATAGTCAATACTTATAGTAATAAATTGCAGATCCAAAAAATAATAATAATAATAATAATAATAAAATAAAGGACAGAAAGCTGCAAAACATCAAAATTGGCAGAAGGGTAATAGCACGTTCAGCTCACAATGCTATACATGCTTTCTATACAATTTCTGTCCACGTTAATCAACCACCCAAACAGACGTTTGTGATATTTTATCTAATATTTAAGATTATATCTCATTCGATCCTCTCAGAAACTACGTTAGCAGGCCATAATTACCAAGTTTTATATTTTTCTTAAAAATCGAGGGAATAAATCAGCCGAAAATACCGCTATTTCTGCAATTTTACTTTGGTTGAAGTTCATATTAAAGACAGCCACTTAGGCAAAACCAAAATTCGTCCAAATTCCACCATTCAAACTTGCAAATTTTCGACTATCTCTACTGATAGTCTTCTGCAATATCCCAAAAAATACCCTACAAATTTACAGTAATTTTTACTGCACGTCAGTACCAAAAGTCAGGATCACATTTTCAGCTCCGTGCTAAGAGCAGAGATCGAATCACCGGAGAACGAAAAATCGTTGAACTATAGATATTTCAGATCGATGTAGATATTTTGAAATTAAAAGAATGAAGGGTTGACAAGTAATTAGGGAGACTTAAAACACCAGACAGAGTAGAAGCTTCTTTGCTCTCCACGCGTCACCATAATTGGGTTGTGTAAAGTTTTCAAAAATAATGCTCCTAGGTAGCATTCAAAGGCTAACCCTTATGGATAGATACAAATTGAAAAACAAAATAGTTTAAAATCGAAAACGAAAAAAAATTGAATTTTGAAATCGAATAATAATCGACGTCGATGTGTTTTTTTTCCCACAATCGATCGAAATGGAATCGAACCCAAAATATTAAAACCCCACACCCCTATGACTGACTATACAGTAGTGATTGTGATGTACCATGACATAACATCATCAGTCACCTATCGTTGTCAGATAAAAGCAATGAACGCACTTTGGAACATTGAGCCACTCTGGTGTTCATCACTGGAAACATACCTTACCAAGGTGAAGACATCCAAACTCATTGCCTTATTGGTAATTCATAGAGTAAGCTATGACTATTCCTTCATGGAGCGAAACTAAAAATGGCGGCTTGGCTCTCAGCGTCACCTCAAAATAGCGGTCAGTATCGGTTTGATATCCATCGTTGGTAAGCTGTGAACACACGCAAAAGGTTTTGAGAACACAGAACTTAATAATTAGAGATGGAAATAATTGGAGTGATCTCTGAACTGGAGTTCCAGTTTGCAAGTAACATCAATATGCCAATCACTCGTTTGAAGCAGAGGGCCAAGGGCAAGGGGAACAATGACAGCTACAATGGTAATTGCACGCTTACAAGGAAGGATGCACCATCGCCGATTCAACGCCGTTAGACTGACACTAATTTGGAAGGAAGAGGGAAAAGTGGTCAAGTTGGTTTGGTCTTGCGTAAGCAAAGAATTGAGATTGTCACAAATGACACACAGCAGGATGCAACCAAACCATTAGTTCTGAGTTTGCTTTCATTTTTAATTGCTGCAGGAAATAAAGTGATAGTGTTAATTGACCGGAAATGTAAACATTTACTTCTATTGTGGTTCAGTGACTCAACCACCGGAAGAGAGTAAACGTATTGCAGGATACTCCACCCGAGGGGATCAACAAAGCTAGAAATCTCGTACACCCAAGATTTAGATTTATAAATCCGTTGCAAATCTTGTGCAAATCTTGTAAATCCGTAAATCTGTGTAAATTATCTAAATCTTCTGGTGTAATTTATCCAAATCTTGTAAATTTTATACAAATTTTGTAATTCACGTAAATGTGGTGTAAATGTTTAAATCCCTGCAAATCTTCATGTAAATCTTTAAATCTTCTGTAAATCTCATGTAAATCATTAAATCTTACTTAAATCTGTAGTAAATCTTCAAATCCCAGCAAATCTGCAAATCTTCATATAAATCTTTAAATCTGTAAATCTCATGTAAATCATTAAATCTTAGTTAAATCTGTAGTAAATCTTCAAATCCCAGCAAATCTGCAAATCTTCATATAAATCTTTAAATCTGTAAATCTGTGCAAATCTGCAAAACTTATGTAAATCTTTAAATCTTCTGTAAACCGTGTAACTCATAAAAAAATCCATGTAAATCTTTAAATCCCAGCAAATCTGTAAATCCCCGTCAATCCGGTGGGAGATTTACAGATTTACAAATCTCTTCCACTTTCTTGTCTTTGCCTTTTTTGTTTTTGTCTTTGAGGATCGTGCCAGCCAAACTCCCGCTTCTCTTTCTCTCTCTCTAGTCATTTGAGGTACAACACCTCAAGCATACAGGAGGGACAGTATTGGCAAATTGGGGTTTTTACCCCAGATCCAGAGGCTTTTTATTGCCGTTTGAGATGTAAAGGGATGTTGAAATATCTGGGGGAATGGGGGTGAAAAATTTGGGGGGAATTCTAGGCTAGCAGAATTTATTGGTTTTACTTCCATGTTTCCCTGTTACCTTTCATTAGTCATTACTGTAAGCTCAGGAATTCTTGCATGACGTCACCAATAGGCTGTCGCCAGCAGCAGCGTCACAGTGGGAAAGAGAACGGGTTTTGATTGGTGGTTTGTTAGGTCTCACGTGGACGTGCAGGTGCAACGATTGGCTGACTTGACTTTGACACATTGTTTTGTACTGATTGTGCTGTTTCGACTTTTAAATACGTTTTGCTTCTTTAACACTGCACAAGGCATAATTATTAGTTGTTGTCGTTGTGGTGATTTTTTTTAACCTGAATTAACGTGATTTTTTGCTCGACTTGCGATTTTTATGTAAGACCGCAAATCAGAACACCAACTTTCCCTTTCGTAAGTTTTGCTCGTAAGAGGTGGGTGGGTTGGTGAAGGATGCAAAGGAGGTTACATGGTAACGTACACGTCCATAATCATGCCACTGACGTTCAGTGACCAGGCCAATGTCATTCCAAACAATGGTAGAAAAAGAAGACACTCTGGCTATAGTTTCTGTACCCTGCCACTGCAGGCTGTCTCAAAATGGATTCTACGCTGCCTTTTCACTTAATGACCTTATTTTGGACAGCATGAGAAATTTCGCAGTATGTTGAACATTGAAAGCAAGAAATGAAATAATATATCAAGAGCTCAAGGGAAAACTGTCAGTTTTCACGTTTTGAGTTCGATATTTAATCTTTAAAGCATCAGGGAATTTATACAACGGTAACAACAATGTTTTGGTATGCTCTATGCCTTCTCGATACATTATATTGTCCCACTATGTGTAATAAATTAACACAAAACAGGCCAAACTTACATTTTCCGCAGCTTGAGACGTAGTCGGTGTCGCTACATTCAGCATTGTTCACATTCACATTCCCATTCACATTGAGCCTTCTTCACATTACAGTAGATTCTCATATGAGAATTTTGGGGACATTCGTTGATTTGGACTGTGATCAAAGCGCAGAACACAATGTGAATTGTATTTACCAGGACTCACTGGTAATTGAGGACCCAATTAACAATCTAAAAATATTCCCTACTGATAATAACCATGTTGTACTCCATGCCAATATTAGAAGCTTGAGGAAAAACTTTGACCAATTGCTCGTTTATTTACAGACACTGCAGCAAAAAATCCATGTTATAATTTGCACCGAAATATGGATTGAAAATGCAGAAAGCTGTCTCTACAATATCGAAGGATATAATAGCTACTTTTACTGCAGGCCTGATAAAAGAGCAGGCGGCATTGCAACTTATATTTTAAAATCTGTAGAAGCAATCCATTTCCCTATCATATCCAACAATGCTGACTTTCTAAAACTAAATATTTCTCAAAGTAAACTCGATATTATTGCAGTATATAGATATCATGATGGAGATTGTGACGCTTTCATAGAAGAACTGACTAACATTGTTGATAATGCTCTACAGAAATTGGTTATTATTGGTGACATTAACTTTAACTTGAAAGATGTGGGTGACAAACATGTTGAGTTATATTTAGACAGCCTCTTTGAAAGGGGCTTGGTATCTTTTATGAACCTACACACCAGAGTGACAGCAACTTCTAAGTCATGCATAGATCATATATTTGTCAGAAGCAAACATTTGGAAAACTTTACATCTGCACTCGTTAAATCGGAAATAACTGATCACTATATTGTGGCCTTGGGTGTTAAAGACCTCTCTTCTGTGACAAAAACTGCCACTGCTAAGCCTATTGTTAGTATTGATTACGCCCAACTAAAAAGAAAATTAGTTTCGCAAAACTGGTCGTCTATAATGGAGACAAACGATATAAATGTTGCTACCAATAACTTTGTTAAAATCTTGCAAACTCAGGTTCAAATGGCAACTAAAACTGTTAAGTTGCCCACAAAACATAAAAAGATTAATCCTTGGATGACCACGGCCGTCTTAAAATCTGTTCGAACTAAGAATAACCTTTACAAACAGATGAAAATAATCCAAACAATGACAAATTAAAAGAAGAATTTCAAAAGTATAAAAAAATTCTAGACAAAACAATTACAGAAGCAAAAAATAGCTACTTTCAAGACAGATTTAAAGAAGCTGGTAATGATATAAAAAAACAGTGGCAAATTGTGAATGATATTACTGGTGTAAAAAAGAGCAAAACTGATTGTTACCCTGGTGAAATTATTGTTGATGGTAAGACTATAAGTTTAAAGGACGATCCGAAGCAATATGCTAATGAGTTTAATAACTTTTTTACCAACATTGGTGCTGAATTGGCAAAGAAGATTTTATCACGTTGCAGACCGGAAACAACACGTGCAAAAAACCCAATTGTTAATACACTTTTTCTAACGCCAGTGACAGAATATGAGGTTGGAAACATCATTGACACCTTGGATGTTCACAAGTGCCCTGGACCCGATGGCATAACAGTTAAAGTTATCAAGATAACAAAAGACACTTTGACGCCAATCTTGGTGCATCTAATAAATTTGTCATTTACAACTGGAATATTTCCTGACCCTTTAAAAGTGGCAACTATAAAGCCAGTCTTTAAAAAAAGGATCTCATAACGATGTTAATAACTACAGACCCATAGCCCTCTTGTCAATTTTCGCTAAAATTTTCGAGAAAGCAATGAAAACCAGATTGGTTAACTTTCTTGAGAAATATAAGGTCATACATTGTAAACAATACGGCTTTCAAAAGCACATTTCTACAGAGGATGCATTAAAAGACGTACTAACTAAAATCCTATTAGCTCTTGATACGGGACATGGTATCATGGGCATTTTTCTCGATTTAATGAAAGCGTTCGATACTATATCTCATGAGAGACTAATTGATAAACTTGAATTCTATGGAGTTCGAGGATTGGTTAAAAACTGGTTTAAGACCTACTTACATGAAAGAGTTCATTTAACTAAGGTTAATGAAGTTGTCAGTGATCCTACAATTATACGCTTTGGGGTCCCACAAGGAACTGTACTTGGACCAATTCTTTTTGTTTTGTACATAAACGATATTTTTGAACTTCAGACACAAAGTGACATTGTTGCGTTCGCAGATGATACTGCATTACTGTGTGAAACCGTGGAAAAGGAAGCCGTGCATACAAAAGCTGTTGAGGACGTTGGTATTGTTGATGACTGGTTCCACGAAAACCTACTAACAATGAATACACCGAAATGCAACTTCGTAAGTTTCTCTTTGAAAAATCATGCAACTCTCAATAGTCCTCTGGTGAGACACGTAGATTGCTCCTACACAAATAATAAGTGTTCATGTCCATCTATACACCAAGCTGACGAAATAAAATATCTGGGTGTTATAATAGACAGCAAATTAAATTGGAAAAGCCAAATTAAAACTATTACCACTAAGTTGAGAACTCTTATGTGTAAGCTATATTACCTAAGGAAATGTGTGTCACTGAAATCTTTGAAAGTGTTTTATTTTACAATGGTCCAATCGGTTTTGCAATATTCAATCCTTTTCTGGGGTGGAACTTACAGAAACGCTTTAGAGTCTCTTAAAGTTTTGCAAAAAAGAATTGTTAAACTAATGGTTTTTAAAGGGAGACAAGACCATTCCTCGCCAGTTTTTAAAGAACTTGGTATCTTACCTGTAAGATCATTGTATATTTATAGAACTTTGCTTGACTATCGTAAAAACGAGCTACATGTTGCAGATCAGTTGTCTACTATTTACGTCACCAGGAACGAAGTTGCAATGCAAGTTACCCAACCGAAAGTTAACACGGAAAAACTGCATAAGTCCAGTTATTTTTTTGGCGCCGAAATTGTACAACCTTTTGCCGAAAATTGTCAAGAAGGCAAGCAATTTTAGAACTTTTAAGAAGCAGACGTACGATTGGCTACTGTCTTTGGATGATACGGAATCCTTTTTTAAAATAATGAGCTAATTGTTAATGTTTTGTTATGTTGTTAACCTAGTATATTGTATTCGTTTTTTATGTTCCTGTTCTCTTATGACCCTATTGTATAGGCTAGTTACTATTTATTTACTGTCTTTCCGTATTGTAGTACAAATGGTGTTTTTTTTTTCAAATTGACGTATTTTTAATTACCTCACACGCGAGCCTGTGCTCTTGTGAGTTACTGTTCCATTTTTAATTGGAATAAACTTACTACTACTACTACTACTTACATTGAACCTTTCTGGACACCGATCGTTTTAGATATGTATAACATGAGGTTATCGTCTCACGATGGCAGTGCCACTTTATTTTTGGTGAACATGAACATTGATTGTTCTTTCCTTGAGGTCTTCATATATTGAATTTGGCATTTCAGTAAATTACAGACCTGAGTCATGATCGCAGAGATGAAAATTTCAACCGTATACATTATTTAGCAACCTTTAAGAAACCTATCCGCAAAGTTAAGTAACCGTCTAAATGGAAGCAATTCGTATAAATTTAATGTATGCTGAGAAATTGTGAAAGTCCACGTTTTCGAAATTCGTTATAAAAAAGCCTTTAATATTACGATTTTTGACTTCTTTCTAGAAAACCATTTTATCGTAAATTTAACGTGAGAATTACGCAAAAAAGTTTTAAGATAACTGCATGGAGATAACCAAAATTCCCAGCTTAAAAGGATAAGAGACGTACGCGACTGCCACTGAAGTCGGCAGGCGGCTTGCCGATGGAGGAGGCTCAATTTTTTTTTACCTTGAATAATCCGTAAATCCATAAATACATTAAAGTATATGTATAAGTGTTGTATAAATGATCATTAAAAGTGTACAGTAGTACTGAAATTTAAAGTTTCAAACAAAATGCTTCAAACAAATGTTTCAAACAAATGCTTCGTGTAATTTTTAAGATCCGCAGAGCATCACAAACTCGATCGTAGTGATTATTTCGAAGCAAACTAATTGCAATTGAAGCAAGCAGTCTGCATTAAAGACTGGCCTTGTGAGGATACACGATACACTAATCGGAGAAAGAAAGAAAAGACGACTGCCCCGACTGGGACTCGAACCCAGGACTTCCCGTTTACTAGCCGGGCGCTCTAACCATGGCGCTACCGGGGCGGGTGCTGGCTTCGGGCTCCAGCCAAGCTACGTAGCTGTTCAATCTTTCTCAGTGGTGACCTAAAGGTCATAAACACACATACAAGGAGGGAAAGCAACTTTGCTTCTTGGCCTCCACACTAGAAATAATGCAAGTAGTAAATAAGGAAGAAATCACAAGGCAAGGGTAAACGAAGCAAGCAGTCTGCATTAAAGACTGGCCTTGTGAGGATACAAGATTCACTAATTGCAATTGTTACTTATAGTTCGTTCATGATTGCTCAGAACTCCTGCATTTCATCTACATCATTGAACTGTTTGTATGTTTGTAGGCCTGCTCCTCCGGAAGTAAGACCTTACGAAGACGTGAGTAGCGCTAAATGAAAGATTTATGCAACGAATCGCCTTTGCAGTCACGCAGCTGAAGTTTAATCGCGATGACAAAGGTATCGTTGTCATAGTAAACACGCTTCCTTGATTAGCTAAATCCGACATCGTTTGAGCAAACGTTTGCAGTCTTACAATTCGTAACAGCAAGATACAGAATTCCGCCTGACGAAACAATTTTCCCAGTCGCTTCTAAACTCAATTATTGACTCGTTTCGTTGCGAGCTGGCAAAGCTAAAACCGCCGCCATGTTGGAATTTCAGACAATTTCTAGCCTCTAGCTGCGAGAATGCAGAGGCGAGTCGTTGCGTGAATGCGCCCTGAGAGAGCAAAGCTCGAACTAGTGTCCGAACTAGTTAGTGTTCGTTTCTACTTTGCGGAAAACGTACTGTAAACAATACGCTATGGTCGATATACCTAATAAATATACGTAAAAAATATCCCGTGTGCTGCCAATAGTCCAAGCGTGTCTCATTTCTCAATAACTGGCGTTTAAACGAATTTAAGACGAGGAAGGCATTTTGTTTCTCGAGCTAAGGCCGACTGGAGTTGAAATTGCATCTCTTGCCTCCCGGCTCCACGCCAGATGTTGCGCGTGCCAGGAAGTTACAGCCTCTAGCCATTGCTTTGGTAAAATAAAATTTTGGCCAGGTTAAATCACTGGCTTGGAGCCCGGAGTTGTAACCTGTTGTTTCGCTCTCAGACGGCCTTGTGGAAACGGTGGACCAGAAAGCGAGAGTTACGATGGATACTCTCATGTCGTGCAGACGTGTATGTGTTTATTCGCTCCAAGTAAATGTGCTTAGAAAGATAAATAACGTCCAACACGTAAAATAATTGGTTGGAGCGTAGCTGCGCTATGAAGACACTCCAATGTAATCTTGGACCGCGCAACACGCGAAAACCACAACGACTATCCAAACCAAACTTTGCAGGCAGTAGCACGGGAGTCCGGACAAGGTTTATCAAAAGAAAAATTCGGAATCAGACATGGGGTTGAGGAACCATCAGGGTGACAAAATGGACCACTAGCAAGCTCCAAAATCAAAACAACAACGGTACGCGAAGCCGTTTCTAATTGTTCAGACATCCCATTGTTAAAAGATTAATTGTTGATGATAAACGGGCGGCGTTAGGCGGTAATAAACCAAATTCAAGACATTTTCACTTTTCGTCGACCGATTTGGACGTTTGATTACACCATTTTCATGGTTTTTTCACTACCTTTCCAATGGCCAAAACCCAAAGCAGCTGTCTCTTATTGTTTAGAAATTACAAGGCAAATCCGATCCGATCCGATTGACAGCCAAACAGCAAAGAAAGCGGAGCCCGCTCCATTACGTCGACAGTGGAACTGATGACGGCCCTGCACGGAGAGGAATAGGAACATTGCAGTAAAATTGCTGGCCGCCTTTAGAAAACCGCTGGCTGCTGTTGTAGTGATGGGCTGCTGCTGTTGTAGTAATGGACTGCTGAACTAGTAATTATCCTTACCATGGCGTTTCCATGACTATAGAAGTTCCTGTCGTTTTATGAACCTATAAAACCCGCGCTTTAAAGAGTATAGAGAACTGTAAAAGAGTGTATTCCCTCTCCTCCTCCCTGCCTTAACTCCCCTCCCCCCCACCTCCCCCGCAAGTCAAATGAATCGAGTCACTCATTGATCTTTCTTCCGTCCAGGTCGGTGCTCCTCTCATATTCATCATCTTGCCAACACGGCTCTTCTTGACCTCTTTCTTGACCATGGCAACAATGACCCAGAGAAAGAGGGAGACTGCCATTGTCTCAGACCAGTTCCCAGCCATAGCTGAGTAATTGCTCGCAGCGTCTCACGAGCGGTTGTGTGCCCTTAGCTATATCGGCGGAACAATACCTGAATCCCCTTCATCGAGATATTGAGCGAGGCCCGTCTATTTAATTAATTCGGTGACAACGATAATGCAACGGTTGTTGTTGTTGTTCCCAATCACTGCCGGGTCACGAGACCTGGGATGGGCCTGAATTACAGGCAATAACGCTTAAAGTATTTTGTAAGAAGGATATTAAACATTAGCTGTTCGCGTGCGTGAACTCCGAAGTGAGTCAACGACGTCAATAAAACGAAAAATAGTGGGCTGATGTGATAATTCATCGACAGTTCGAAAACAAAAACACTTTCGTCTGTCCGCTTGCCAGCAGGAATTACTGGAATGTTAATGAGCAAAGCCCGAATGGGGTAATTTAAAGTGGTTCTGGGGTCGATGGCCCTGCATGTCCTGGCACCAGTTAAATTCTCACCTGCCTATATTTACGCTTTAACTGTAAATTTAACTTTATTCAGTTGTAAACTCGCCTAAATAAGCTTTTATGACAACAGACATAAACAGGTAAAAATATACAGTACAGGTTCCGATGAAGAACAATTGCAATAAACCAAATAACATTTTGAACCCAGAGAAAAGCACAACGCAGTATATACAAAATTTTCCACTGAAACACCTATATACTATTATGCAATTCGATATGTACAGACAACCCTTTTGAAATCAGCACATGTAAATAATTCACTATACACAAATTCAACTTACATACCAATCGCATTTAGACAATTCGTTTTATACACTAGTTAATTTACCAATATTGCTTGCTTTTCCCTATCTTTCCAATACAGTATAGCTATCGGATTATATTTTTCCAAATTTGTTTTCCTAATTTTGTTGTTTTCCCAAGTTTGTTTGCAATTTTGGTTGCAATTCCCAAAAACGCACAACTATACAGAATTTGGTACGTAAATACCTATACACTATTATACAATTCGGTATGTACAGACAACCTTTCTTTTGAATATGCTATCAATACATGTAACCAATTCACTATTCTATGCATAAATTCAATATTTATATACCAGTCGTGTTTTAAACAATTCATTTTATACAAATAATTGATTTACCTTTACTTGCTTGCTTTCCCTATCTTCCCAATGTAGTTATCCAATTCTATTTTCCATGTTTTATTTTCATAAATTTGTCCAGTATTGTCACGTGCGTGTTCCGTAAGTAACGTTATACATGACGTCGGTATTTTATTACGTAGACTACTCATTGGTATATTTTAACATTTATTCACATTTACAGGAGTCTCAGACCTCCAATTTAAAAATACTATAGAGCAGTGACACGACGTAGTATTATTGTATATAACTCTATGCTGGAGCCTTAATGGTTTAGCTGCAAGGGGCACTTCAGAGAGAAACAGAAGGGCGTCATACTGAAGCCGATGCTGTGAAGAGTGATTTCTTAGACCTGAAACGCGCGATTTTTGTTGTTGGAGAAAACAACGTTCTTTTAAGCCTAAGAAATTCGCTCTTCCGTTGTTTTTCACTCCATTTTTACGTAGTGCACCTTGTAGTTATGCCCTCCAAAACCCATACTGGTGCCAATATGGCGGCAAATGTCACTCCTCTATAGGTTAAAAAATAGGTTATAAAATTAAAAATATATGGTTTTCGTGGGTTATTTTTCAGCAAATATATAGGTTTTTATAGTTTTTTTTGTCTGTTTTTCATTCCGCATGCTTAAACGGCGCAAATGATGATTTACTCTTGTTAATTACAATAATAATTCGCTTGAATAACCTCGGCACGAAACCCAAAAGAAAGGCCTAAATCAAGGGTGTAATTTTCAAATTTCTACTCTCAAATTGCGAACTGCATTTAAGAAATCAGTGGTGGTGACCCAAGAGTCACAAAGACAAAGTCTGACACCGTTTTCACTTTGGTGGGCAGTCAACTTCAGTATAGTAAAGTCAAGTAAACGGAAGTAAATAAAATATTACTAACTAGCTGTCTAGTAGGAAGCCGTGTTGTCATACTCACCCGTTTGTTGTCGCATTGGTATTTGTATCTGTTGGGGCCCAGAGGTTGATTGCCCATAGTTTTCCTTGAACAATACAATGTCAAAATTTTTAGTTTGTTACTGATTGTTACTGATGATCGACATTATCCTTCACGCTGCCGGCCACTCGCTTATTTTCACTGGTACCGTGCAAAGAAAGAACACGCTCGCCTTTTTCATCGCTGCCGTGCCAAGAATGAACATGCTCACCCAATCGCAGTGATTTTAATGCGCTTGGGTTGGTTGCCTCAATGATTGCATTTCCCCTTTATTGACCCTCTCCTTTACTTCAGGCTAAGCGAAATATGTGTATTGTTTGAATGCCGGAATTTAATGAATTATTCACCAATATGAAAATTTTGACATTATGTTGCGACCCTCAACATCTACCATATCTATAAGTTTAAAACTAATGATAAGTCTAAAGCCATATACTTTAAGAAAAGCACTTACCGGTACACAGTACCATTTGCAAAAAATGTTTATGGAGAACGTAACTGAGAAGACACTGTACCTAAACTTTTTAACAGCTTCCTGAACATTTATTTAACGTTGAAAAATTAAGGGAATTGAAAAGGACGCTGCCCACCTTGACTGTAAGATTCTTGATTTCTGCTTTAACATTTCAAACCGTACGTCTTTATCTCGCGAAGGTCTTAAATTATCGAGCATTCCAGCTTAAAAAGGATTTACTGCATCAAGTTAAAGAAATGCTAATATCACCATCCATAAACGTATTTTCATGATTCCAGTCTGTATTTCATTGTTGGTCAATTCTTAACAAAAACGTCTGGTATGATTTGATGCATAACACTGATAGGGACCAATAAATAAATGCGGATGCAAACCTATTTGCGTTACCTTTTGGACGTAAATGTCAGATTTCTTGGGCGGGGAATCGAACCCACGACCTTTGAAACCAAAGGCCGGAGTCTTACCGCTCAGCCATGTCGGTATGGTTGAGCGGTAGGACTCCGGCCTTTGGTTTCAAAGGTCGTGGGTTCGATTTCCCGCTCAGGCAATCTGACATTTAAGTCCAAAATGCAACGTAAATAAGTTTGCATCCGCACACTTATTGAGCCCATTTGGCTTTCTGTCCTGTTTATAACTGATAGGACCACTCATTGTTTGGAAATCTTGCCTATGGTCGATCGCACCGAACAAGTCAATCACTACCAGACATATATCAGTAATGAAATCGTTTCATCCACGATCAAACAAATTTTTGGAAACAATCTAAAATTTTAAACTTAAAATCATTAAAAACGTACGATGTGTGTGTGTGTGTGTGCATGTACCGCTACTCCTCTTGAACCAAGGCACCTACAAAGATGGGAATCGTACCAGATAAAAGATAATAAATTGCGCTTCCGTTAGGCCTATTTTTGTCATTGTAACATGATTTTATGACCTTCAAATACGCGAATAACCTGCAAAAATAACGTCAAACTTTTTGACCCTCATGACGTTTCTTCATGACGTCATAGCTTGTTCGTACAAAGTTATGTCTGAACCAGCTTCTACATTCCAAAGTAAACTTTGCCCGATAAAACTATGACGTCGTGTTTTGCGTTAGTAAGAAGTAACAGAAACCCGACATATAACAGGCCTATTGACTCTCAAAATCTGCAGGAAATCAAAATTCACTTTGTTTTCGGACCAGCCATTGTTGACACATGTTATGAAATTTGAAATTGGAACTCAAAGTACCAACGATGTAGATGAAATGCAGGCGTGCTGACGAATGTGATGGACGAACTTTGAGCAATAATTGCAATTAGTTTGCATTGAAATAATCAGCACATCGCTTTTGTGATGCTGTGTAGATCAAAGAAATTACATGAAGCTTTGATCAACGCCAGTGGAGTGAGCGAAGCAAATGATATGGCCAGTTCTTAAGTAATTTCATACTGTCGTTCGCCCACTTTACCAAGATACTCCAAAGTAAACAGAGCAGTGACTTCTAAAAGAGTACAGCAATGCGTCTGAAGCATACATCCATGCACCAACATCTAATATCTGACAGAGTTTTTTTGAATGGGAACTGATTTTAGTTTGCCGACTTTTCTATGCAAGCGTAGTGAAAAAAAGCGTCACCAGAAATTCTTTTCCTCGTTTTCTGATTTTTCTGATGAATTTGACTCCCCCCCCCCCCCCTAATGCTCTGTTTTCCCTATAGTCATTTAAAAAAAATCCCTCCTTCACAAATTCATTTAACATCCTTTTGAAATTTTTGACTAAGCTCGGTGGATTAGTTTTTTTTTTATGAGCTGCCAAACAGATTTGTGTGCTAATTAGTACACGAATCTGTTAGTAGTTCTTTGACAGTTTATAAAACAAAAACTAATCCACGCAGCTTAGTAAAAAAAATTCAGGAGGACGTTAAATGGCTTTGTGAGGAGGGTTTTATTTTTTATGTGCCTTGGGCAAACAGAGCCTTGGGGAAGAAAAGTCAAATTCTTCAGAAAAATCCGAAAAAGGGGAAAAGAATTTCTGGTAACGGATATGTGTAGACTTTTTCGAAGATTTATCAAGAAAGGTTTGTGCTCCATCCAAATTTCCTTATCCGTGCCAGTCAGAATGACAATACTTAAGATACCATTCATAGTACGAATGACATGTCTTCCTGTAATGGCTCAGAGGTAGGTTTCTGATCTACAAAACAAGAGATTGTTGGTTAAAGTCTGCTTACAAGCAATTTTTTTCAAGCATCAAGCAATGACAGTGGTACCCCAAATTTGAGGTGGGTACATTCCTAATTTCAAGAGGTCCTGAGTAGGTCCTGTAAAGGGTTTGATAGGAGGCAGTTATAGGGAGTAAACGATTTAGGGAATAACTGGGGAAAATTGGCACCCCAGGCAATGTTTTTGGCTTGTTTTTTTTTGAATTGCTGGCGCATTTAGCAAAGTAGAAGAGCCAAGTGGGCCAGGAAATGTTGGATATACTTTTGAACGTTTTTTTTTTTAATTAGGCAGGAGTTAAGAGGACCCACCAGACGATGTTGGTGTCAGTTTGACTGGATTTGGGACTGTTTTATTTGGGTTTCCCCTCCAGTAATAACCCAAAATATTACCCTTTTTGCAATGTTAGACCCATGGTAACTTGCTTCTACTCTTGCCCTAGACACCTGGTCAGCCTGAAAGCCAAACACACACTGACTGGTCACGTGATCTTGCTCAAAAACCCCTGGCATATTAATTTCCTTTTAAAACCTAACTACCACCAACCCTTGGAATTACACCCCAATTTCAAAAACTAAAACATTGACAAAAGTCGAACAAAATGGCCGCCTAATTTATGCACAATCGAAACTGACCAATGGCAGGGCAAGAGACATATTTTTGATCAATGAGAATTCTTGATTCAATTTGGAATTTGGAATAGTCCATTCTTGGTGGCCATTTTCCTGACTTAAACAGAACAAAATGGCCGCCCATTCTGGGTACCTTCTGTTAAGGCAAGTTACTTTCAACCCTTTCATGCAGATTGCACCGTTGTTCTGCAATAACATTCCAGCTTTCAGTTCCAAAGGTGGTGGGTTTGAACCCCAGAGTGGCTGCTTTTTTTTCTTTCAATGCTCAAATATCACCTTTATTTTCTGGCATCTGCTACTCATTCACGTTGAGTTAGTTAGTGCATAACTCTCTGTTCTTCGCTCCCAGAAGTTCGGAGTTCCAGCCCCAGGATCCCCATTTTCCCCCCTGTCAATTCTTAGTCTTCAAAGACCAAATAACACCCTTATTTTCAAGTCTTTACTGTCTATTCCAGTTGGGTGTATGGGTAAGGCTGTAGTTTTCACGCAGGGGTCCTGAGTTCGATACCCAGAGTGGTAATGTTTTTTCCTCCAAAATGACACCCTTATTTTCAAGTATATTTTTTATTTTTTTATTTTTTTATTTTTGATGAAATTTCTGGAACGGTTTGCACTATCGGCACGTGGTAAGCAGCATTTCATAGCCCTCAAAGAGATGCTTCGAATGGTGTACTTGATTAAGAATATTCGTTAAAATTTGAAAAAGCTATACTCGTTACCACAATTTTTTTTCCTCTTTTTCTAAAGAATTTCTGATTTTTTTGATTTTAAGGTCGTGATTGTCCCAGTCACATGAAAAGAAAAACCTTCAGCACAGTATCATTTAATACTCAAATGCAAAATTTCAGCAAGCTAGGTTGAATAGTCTCTTTTGTAATCTTATTCCAAGCAATTCTAACACATTCACATACTAATAGCATGTGAATGTGTTAGAATTCTTTGGAATAGGATTAGAAAGAGACTATTCTACCTAGCTTGTTGAAATTTTGCATCTGGGCATTAAATGGTACTGTACCGACTAGTACAATCACAACCTGAAAAATAAAAAAAATCTGAAATTCTTTAGAAAAAGAGGAAAAGAATTTCTGGTAACGGTTAACTTTTCTGATTTTATGTGATAAAAGATGTTGTAATATCTAAAACCTGCCTCCATTTAATTCTATGGTTTTTAACTCTCTTTTCAGGTATTTCACATTTGCCAGTTTAATGGGCGTCAAGACAGCTTCCTGTGTCCCAATGGATCACTTTTCGACCAGCGCTACTTTGTGTGCAATTGGTGGTTCAATGTAGATTGTAGCAAGACAGCTTCGTTCTATTCCCTAAATGGTGACCTTTTCCCCGATGCACCTGGCCCTAACATACAGCCTACTATTGGTGGTGGCCGCGACCCAGTACAGGCAGGTTCATTGCCTGTTCCTGGCGTTGTCGGTGGCGGAGCAGTAATTCCCTCTAGTGGTAATGACTTCAGTGGATTTACAGACGTTGGAACGAATGGTTTAAGTAGCAGCTCTAACTTAATCGGAGGAAATGCCTTGTCTAGGCCGCAAAAACCAAGCTACGGTGAAGCAGAACCACACGAAGATAATTCTGGTCAATTTATTGACCCGCAGACAGATATTCAAGACATCGATTTTAGAACTCTAACTACTGCTCAACCACCGTTAACAGAAACATTAACGTGGGCCCCTCCAGCTCCTGCACCTAGACCAGCTCCAGCTCCAGTTTCAAGGCCAGCACCTGCTCCAAGACCAGCCCCTGCTCAAAGGCCAGCTCCTGCTCCAAGACCAGCTCCAATTCCAATACCAGCTCCAGCTCCACGACCAGCCCCCGCTCAAAGGCCAGCTCCTGGTCCAAGACCAGCTCCAGCTCCACGACCTGCCCCTGCACCAAGACCAGCTCCTGCTCCAAGACCAGCTCCAGCTCCACGGCCTGCCCCAGCTCCACTACCTGCCCCTGCACCAAGACCAGCTCCTGTGCCAAGACCTGCCCCTGTACCAAGACCAGCTCCTGTTCCATGGCCAGCACCTGCTCCAAGACCTTCTCCCTCATCCCCAGCCCAATATCCAGCTGAAGACGAACAACAAGGAAACGTTCAAGACTTTGCCCCTGCACCTGTTGTAGAAGAAAATGTTGATAATTACCCAGCTGAAGCTCCAGCTTACGAACAAGACCCACAATTTGTACAAGATTTTCAGGACTACCAAAACCCAGCACCAGCTCCATCTGTAGCTTTAGAAGCAGAGCCACAAGATTTTGTCGATTATCGGGGCCAATCTGAAGTTCCTCAACCTAATGTTCAGCAGCAATCATTTGCCCCTGCTCCTGCACAACGACCCTCATCACCAACTCGCCCAAACATCATCGTTAACGTAAATCCTGCACCAAGTACACCACAGTATCTTGCTGACGAATGGGCGCAGCCAGAAGATTCTAGAGCCCCAGATGTTGGGTATTCATCTACACCTTTTCCACAAGACAGTTTCTCCACTCCACAGCAAGAACAAGTCTTTTCACCCCAATTTCAATTCCAGTCAACACCTTCCCCATCATTTGTTAATAATAATGCACAGCCATCCCAAGCCCAATACGTAGACGAACATATATTTAGCAATGACCTTGTAACGCCGGTGCCTGTTGCACCGCGACCACAACTGGTACAGGACAACTTTGGTGGACAACCTCCAAGAAGGCCATTTAGACCTGCTCCAGTTTCGCCCGCTCAACAGTTTAATAATGTCCCGCAACCAAATTTTGCACCACCTTCACAATCCAGACCATCCCCATCTAGACCCCAATATTTAGCATATCCATCTGAAGCTGGACCCCCGCCGTATGTTGTTACCAAACCTGCAAATGCTCCTACCCAATCTCAATCAGAACAAACTATTTTCAATGTGCCAGCATCGACACCACCACCATCTTTCTTTACATCGCAAGCTCAGCAACAATTTCGCCCAAGTCCACAGGCGCAAGCTCCAAGACGACCTATTTCGTACCCAGCTGAAGACGACACTCAACAAGTTGGCCAGGCACAGCAACAACAATCGAACCAGGTTGGTGGTGCCGTTTCCCGGCCAATCTCTTATCCAGCAGACGATAACCGAGGTGGTTTCCAAGGAAATGATAACTTATGGCACGCTTCTTCGACGAATGTTGATTCTATTTCCAAACAAGCACCATTAGAACTTATCACAATAGAGAAGCCTGTTTTCAACAATGACGAAGAGGACTTAAGTCTTGACCCGCCATCGCTCCCTACTGAAGTTAAAGTTTCTGTTCGTCCAATTAATTCCGCAACTTCTACACCGCCCCCGAATCCTGAAGATTTCTCTCAACAATTTTCCGAAGGTAACTTAGAGCAGTTAGCACCACTCGAAGAAGAAAAAAATAATAATGCCCCAAAGAATAGTCAAGTACTGAAACTTCACCTGGGCGAATTTCCCGTCGGAAATGAATGGAATAACGCTGACATGAAACAAATGAAAAATAAACCAGGAAAGAAGAAGCCCATTTTTAACAATGGACAGAATTTGCTCATCGATCCCACTGCCAATAACCAGTGGCAACTTCCACTTCAACAAGAAGACGCCAGACAACCTCAGAGTCTCTCTTCGCAGCAATTACCTCAAATTCTAGCAGTTGGCAGCAATCATGATCTATTGCAGCTACTGACGCGCACAAATTTTCAGAACAAGTTGCCTCCAGGAAGCCGCCTTCTTTTAGTCAACTTAGATCAAGGACAGTTTCCTAACATGTTCCCTCCTACACTTGTTGCCAATCCAGATTTGAACGTAAATCCACCTAGAATAGGCCGTTCACTTCCTCCTTTCGTTAGCCTCGTCAAAAATCCCAACGCTAACTTCGTTTACGTCAACAATCTCCCTCAAAATTTTAGAACATTTCCAGGCAAGTTTCCGAATGCAGTGTAATGAACTGTAAGACATTTCTTATCAAGTTGTATCATGTAAATTACTAGAGAACTGTACATATTTGCACAAAAACTATATGCCTTTCCATGCCAGTATTTTTATTTTTGTACACTCAGCTTCAAATAGGTGCTCTTTTTGAGCTGTTGCTTTGTAAACCACTATCAAGGCCAAAGTACAAACGTCTTTTTTTTTTGTAAGATATTGACTGTAAAAAAAATGGTTATTTTTAAGTATAGAAAAAGTGGAGACAGTTCGACGCTCAAGCTATTCCAACTAATGCGCAACGCTCACATTCTATTATCTTCTTGAAGATTTTCAGGCTGCGAATAAACCCATCAGGTAGCCGAATGGATACGGAAAACTAATTTCTTTAAAGAAACTGGAAATGGTTATTGCACATGTTCTGCTATATTGTTTTGAACTTACAAATTACACCAAATCCTAAATAATGCATTCTTTAGTGTTGATGCTGGCTTATACTCCGCTGAGTTGAAAAGTAACTTCAATACACTACTGACTATTGAGATATGCCTCATGCAAAGTGGATTTAAGTGACAAATGAATATGTGCTGACAATAAGAGCCATAGGGTTGGTGAGTTCATGGTGGTGGTTGCATCTCTGAACACCCTTCCTGTTACGTAAGTGCTGTCAGAAAACCATGGAAACCTCAGGGTGTAATTTAATTTCAAATTCATTTACCTCTTATCATTATTTTTGGCTAATGAAGCACCTCAGACTAATAACAATTTTCCTAAATGTACTGTCTATATGGAGATAAATGTAAATACATGACTTTCAGCATGCCATTTTCCATTATTATTATCATTATTACGATGAACACGTGGCTGAAAATTCGTGAAACATTCTGCTAAAAGCCGCATTAGCCATTACATGCTTCACTGCGAAAACACGCGTGAACACGTGCAAAAATACGTGTTCACTAAAAACACGCATGATTTTTGATGATGTGGTAGAGGCATAGTCTTTAATGTTCAAAATATTAGTCATAACTATGATAGCCTTTACAATTGAGATTTTTATCAAAATTACTCTCTGAATGCTGTAATATGTTAGCTTATCATAAGAACTGTCAGAACGTGGACTTTAACTTTGAATGTAAATCATTCTTATTAAGTCGGCTTAATGCTTGAATAGTAACATGCTTACATATCCCAACGAAATTTAATTATGTAAATATGAAACAATATGTAAATATCACATACTTTTTGTGTGTATTAAATCAGTTTATGAAAGAAATGTCGCTATAACGAAATCGAGATATCGAGATTTCTTTTGTCAACTGTTAGGTTGATTAAACTGGCGTGTCTGTCTGAGTCATTTTTATCATGTATTTTTTCACTTTCATTTTGAAATAATCCATTTGTTGTCGAATTATGTATATACTAGGTAGCAATGACTTTGAGATCACAAAAAGGGTTCTAATATTGCTGACTTTAAAATGAAACGAACATTTAAAATGTTCTTTCCATTGTACTGATGATGTAAGTTAGCTTTTATTGTATAGTTACTAAAACACAAAATGAAGAATAAATAAATATTTTGCTGTGTTGCATGCATTGATGTCGCTTTACAATTCACTGGTTTGTAAACAGGAAAAATCAAAAGAAACTGATGTATTTGCACTTCTTGCCATGTTAAGCGTATTACACGCATATTTCTTAGAAAAGTTCATATGCCTTTACTAGGAGAGCATATGACAAGGAAAAAAGGTGCTGGTTTGTGTGGAGTGTGCAGCAAACTTGCAGTTGGACAACGTGTACGAAACATTTCTTCCCTCCACAATACATGTGTAGGTTCGTATAGCCTATACACAACACCACACACAGATCTTAACAATGCAACCACTGCAAAAATGTAAACGCAGTTACGTAAAAAAAATTACAATTCATGAACTGTTAGTCGAGTGAAGAGACCGAAGCTCCTATGTGCACTTCATTTGGGAAACCTGGCTTCCATACCTCCCACGAAAGCAGTGAAGTAAAAATGATGAATTTTGCAACAAAGAAAAATAGGTAGAAGGGAAGGTTAAAAGTTAAGGACATTATTGATCTTTGGTTCCATGAATGCTGGTTTCTGAGGTTAGATTATAGGATAGATCAGGTGAAGGTTAGATGAGATGTACAAAATGTGAAGAACAAGTTTGAAACTAGCACATAATAAGAAAACAACAAAACTATATCTGTGCTGCAGTTCTATGGCTTCAAGAATCTTGAGCTAGCATCGGTTAGATGAAATGAAGAAAATAGATGAACAGACATACATCGCTGTAAATAACACAAAGAAAAATTAGAAACAAGATATCAGCGAAAATCATACACTACAATAACGTAGTATAGTTAGCCACCTGCATGCACTTACGTTTTATTCAAGTGACGCGACCCGGAATCGAACCGGTGATCAGTCCATCACCACTGCCATATATCACCTTTGCCGATATGGCCACTAGTCTACTGACATGATAACTCACTGAACCCGTTATTTACGTCAGAACAGTGACCAGGACTCCATTCGATCAAATGTGCTCAGTCATAGCAAGAATTTATAGGGTTGGGGACGAAAATTGTGACTTAGGCCCCTTCAGAAACGTCTTAGATTCATCCCTATTAGTTCCGTCTAAGTTTATAGAGAGCGCCATGAGTTTTATGTCGGAATTTCTACTCGGTTTTCAGCCTAAAATTAAACTAAACTAAACGATACTATAGCTTGTATTTAATTATTATTTAGTTTAGCTTAGTTGTAATTTAGTTTGCTTTAGATTTGGACTGAAAAGTGAGCAAAAATTACCAGATGGAACGTGTGGCGCCCTCTGAAAACTCGGATGGAACTAATAGGAATGACTGTAACACGTTTCAATAGGGACATTTTAGAGTTACAAATTCTCCTCGCCAACCCTTTAAATTCTTGGTCATAGGTAATGTAGAGCAGTGGTTCCCAACCTTTTCTACAGTATGCCTCCCCATTGGGACTAGCCAGGCAATGGCTTCCCCCCCCCCAAAAAAAAAATAGCTGTGTAATTTTTTTTCACCATGATGAGGCAGTGTTGCCACATAAGAACAAAAATGTCTAGAATGTTGGCTAAAATGGCTGTAGATTGCACAAAAAAATCTATAGACACTTAAAAATGAAAATTTCGCTTTCATTTTCAATAGGGCTAACACGAGTATATAATAATTATTACATTGCCTACTTTACATGAAAACATGTGACATGATAGTAATTGGTCAATCAGCTATGAATACAGACAAGGTACACTGATGATAAACGAATCAGATGTAAGCAGCAAGCCATACCAGACAAGTGAGAACGAGCAGTGTGTGCAAACAAGGTACACACACTAGTAACAAATCCAGGAACAGACCACAGTATGTATGTATCTTCATTAAAACTTAACAACTTTTAAAAGTTCTACCCATCGTCTTTAATTTACAAAAAAAAAAAAACAACTTACCACGTTTACCAGCCCATTAAAACACATCAAACTAGCAACAAATCAAGTCGTTTCGTG
>JAHWFP010156210.1:68064-79288 GCA_023313725.1 Lithobius niger
TTCAGTAAGGGTTTGTTTTATGTTGGACTTAGACTGCACGAGAAAAACTAAGAGATAAGATGCAATAAATGTTTGGTTAAAGTGACACACCTGGCCTCCTTTGTTTTTGGGAATTGTTTTGTGGGATTGTATAGTGTACAGTATAAAATATGATGAAGGAACAGTATAGCCCATGCATCTGACGCGGTCAGCACGTGAAAGGCGAAGAAGCCAAAGAGCCAGGATCAAATATTTCTATAAAACTCACTGAAAAACTTTAAACAGCTATAGTATTGATACTAACAATTTCAAAAGCTTATAAACAACTGCATCCTGGGGGCGGGGAGTTTTAGACATTTTGACTACTGATAGTGTAATTGTTGTGGTCCAAATGTACTTTTCTTTCAGTTTGGTGAGTTGTTTGTGTGTGATCATTCCTTGATGCCCCTAAGAAAGTTTTAACCCCCTTGAGAGGGCCTGAAAAATTCGTGCCACCGGCAATAAATAATTGCCGTTCCCTACCTTATAAAAAACCCAATGGAAGGTTGAAAGTAACATTTGTAATATTTTTGGGTTTAAACCCGCATTCGTTGTGTATTGTAATTTTTAATTTATGTCCGACAGTTCAAAATGAACCGTTACCAGATTAACACGGGCCACAATTATTAAGTAACATGTGGTCCACATTTCGCAGAGGTTTATTTAAGCGAAAATATTAATTCGGTGCATTTCCTTGCTTGGTTGCCCAAAACGTAAAAAACGCTGTGAAAACGATGTGCACTGGCAGTACACATCAATGTGTATTTTCTCAGCCTCCACACGAACTGTGTACTGGGAGTACACAATTTGTGCACTGGTAGTACACAACCTATGACGAGAATGTGTACTCTCAGTGCACAGACTCTGTACTGCCAGCACACAACTCGTGTGGAGGTTGAGAAAGTACACATTGATGTGTACTGTCAGTACACATCGTCTTCAGAGTGTAAGAGAGCGACCCAAAAGAGAGTTGGGAATAAATTGCACTACAAGACCACCCTTCCTCCATCATTCACTAATTCGTTAACTGATCTAAGTTCCACCATCCAGTTAGATTGGTTTAGTGGCACACCAGGGGAAGGGGGAAGGGGAGGAGGGTGACAAGCCCCCCCCTCCCAGATCCGAAGTGAAGAGTAAATTTGGTAATATAAACAAAATAGGCATTTATTTCATTTAAAAAAAATCCGAATAGTGACTTTTTCAACGTTGCAAAGTCACTAAAATTGCTCAAAATGAATTGTTTTTATGAATAATCTGGGGTACTTAAAGCTCGCCTCTCCCTAGAGTGGCGCGGGGGGCGGAAGCTCCGGGGGCAATTAAAGGGGGAGCCCTTTTTTTTTCTTGTCATTCTCTCTCCACTGTCTTCCCCCAACCCGCTCCTAAAAAAATGTTCCTGGGTGCACCGTACTTTTCCTTTCATCCAACCGTGTCTCCGTCCCATTGAACACTACAGTGGCGTAAATAGGGTTTTGTATTGAGGGGGCAACACTAGGCATTTAGCCGAATGGTGTAGAGGGAGAACCGAATAAGAGCCCCAGAAGCTGATGCATTTTTTGCTATTTTCCGGCATTTGCTGGCCTTGTAAAGTGCCGTTGGAAACATTTTTATAAAATCAGCTTTGCTGACTGCATTATATGCATAAAAACATTTTGTAATGTAAATCCTTCAGTTTTTCATTCTAGATACCTTTTTTTTTAAAACACTGATACTTTGTTAGAAATGTTGGGAATTTTAAGCAAAATATGGAGTTAGTAATTCTTACTGTTTATATTTACTGATTTTCGTATTTCTTCATTTGTTACCTGGTTGCTTTTGTGATTTAAAGGAGAAACAGCAGAAGTATAAATTAGCTAAGATGAAAGTTGCGTCTTTGACCTCAAAATGCAGCCATCTGACGGTAAATAATTTTTCAGCTATGGAAAAAGTGACTTGGCAAATTTGTCGAATAAGCTTTCAAAATCTCACAGACGGGGCGCATCGCCCCTTTGCCCCCTCACTAGTTACGCCTCCGGACACTACATCCTGGTACACCAGCGAAATTAATAACTGTTTCTTGCTACAGTTTTCTTTAGGACTACTAGAAACTGACTTCCTCTTACCAATGTGTAAGCTTTCCCCCACAAACTGCAACAAACATTAAACAAACAAACGAAAACACTGTATTTGCAGTCACGCTTTTTCCTTTTCTCCCTGCTGTTACGGAATTTCACTACAAGGAAGACAACAACCAAATACCGGAAGAATAAAAAAAAATAGGTTCAATACGAAGGGGAGATACAATGTTACCAACACCCCCGATATGATTTTAGCGCTGAATCCACAATCTAAAACGATCCGACATAGGATGGGGTCGGTTCTGCCTCGCCTCACCACTTTTTGTGGTGCATGTTTGAGTAAATTTACGAGAGTTTATTTATTTTTCTTACCTGTATGTTTGTCGTCCATACTGACGCACGGAAACATGACTTAATTTTCTGGGCCCCACATATAGCCTACCCGTCCTCTGCAGTGGACATCTACGAGATGGGCAAAAAGTAGGTTTTCAGGCGCCCCGCAAGCTTAGCGAGGGGTCCCCCCGAGTAAAACGAACAGGCACAGCCCAGTAGTCAGCGTCCTCGCCTCCAAACCAAGTGAATGCTAGTTCGAATCACACGGCTGACACAACTACAGTTAAAATAAAAGAAAAATAATTCTTCGGGTCTCATGAGGATATATTAAGAGAAATTCGTTGCAGTCTCCGGATATTGCGACGGATGTTTATGAGTCTGGCCAGATGATATTTCGAAAAAAAATTGTACTAAAACCCCCTCCCCCCCAAAAAAAAAAAAAACCCCGCTACGTTGTATATTAGAAGCAATAAAAAAAAAGACATTGTTACCAAATATGCTACAATTCTAAAGAATAATTAGAGGAAAAACTAACTTTAAAGTAAGTCTAGATTGGAGAGTACTGAAATCGGCCACTTTGCCAAAATGATACTAGTTTCCGCTACAAACTATTCGCACCCTACCCTGTTACAGTAGATATGGGACCAAGTTGGAGTTCCCTGGGGCGAGGGCGTTTCTCTTTCACATCTTTGTCCACTTCTTATTAGTCCCACTCATTCGCACACGCAGTGAACCGCTTGTCACCTTTCTAGCCTGAGCATCCGTTGCTCAGCAACAAGGGTCAGATCAGGCGTGGCTAGGGAAGGCGAGTTGTTTCCATGGCAATGACGGGTAGCAGTGAATCACATGCAATCATTGCATGTGCTTCTCTACTACCGTCACTTATCCCAGTCTCGCTTGGAAGGGTCTTCCTTACCCTAACCTGCCTTATCCTGGCCAAGAACTGTGTCCTGCTAAACCTACCTTTAGAAATGCAGGATAAGGCATGGATTCGGTGCAGTAGAAACAGGGTTTTATATATTTCTAGCAGTGACGTGCACGCGGGACACCGGGGGGGGGGGGGGGGGCCCGGGGAGAGAAAGCTTTGCCCCTGCCGTTATTGCAAAACGGCCTGATTGTAAAGAAAAAATATACTTTTGTGCCGACATTTGCTGTTTCGGCGGTGCCCGAGAAAAGGTCTAATGACCTAAAAAAAGGCCTGGAAAGGCCTAAAAGATAAGAATTGGGCAGAAAAGAGTAACGAGACAAATAACAACAAAAAATCCCCTAAAAATGTCTACGAACAGTTGTCTCTGCCCTCTCCGGGGTCTGTGCACGCTACTAACGTATGATTTTCTCATGCTGTGGCGTTGTGTTTTCTTTTCGCCCTTATGCTTCATACGATTTGTGTGCATTGCTTTAATCTTACACAAAGCTGGTGATGCGTTTTAGGACTAGTTAGTTTTCCTGCCGCTTGGTGGCTTGCAGCAGCAATTCGGCTGCAGATAAGCGAACGAGACCTCCTGGTACACGTGTCAACTTTGCTTTCACTCAAAAGAAACCAACAAAAAAATTTATTTACGGAAATTGGTGGAACTCACGCTTTCAATGTTGTTCCACCCTTTATCCACGCTTTTTGGCCCACCGCCATAGAAAACCAGCAGGAGGGAACGCTACTCTGCTAGGCTACGATACAAACAGCGGGCAATACCTGTGAAAAGCCAGTGCTAATTTTCTGAGCTTCCAAGATCATTATAATCCCAATCACGTTCTTGTTTTTTGATGGATGATTTGCAGAAGCTCGGAAGCAGAGAAGTATAAAACGGATGCGCCGAGGAGTCAGTCTGAAAGACGAAGGAAAAATCGTGTTTGACCTTCCAACCTAAGAAAGACTGTTTCTGTTTTTTTTTTTTTTGGTTTGTGTTTTTTGTTACGTCTACGGCAGAGCCACCTCGTGATAGAAGCGAGAAGCTGGAATGCCAAGTTTGATGCTCGCTCTGCCAGAAGGTTGGGCCAATTAGAGGCAATTAAGGCAACAATTTCACTCCCTCGATTTAACCTCAAAGTCGAATTCCATTCTGACCTCGTTAACTATTGTTGAGAGAGAGAGTGATCGATAGGTTGAAAATGTTAAAGAGGAGTTTAAGTTTAAGTTTTAGTTTAGTTTTTATTGGGAGCGGTATTCCTTTCAGGGATCTTCTGTCTTATAGTACACGAAGAGCGGGACCATTTTGGCTGATTAAATACTATAAAGATGCAAGCCTATTTACGTAGCCTTTTGGACTTAAATGTCAGGCTGCCTGAGCGGGGAATCAAACCCACGATGTTTGAAACCAAATGTCGAGGTTCAATACCGCTGAGCCATGCCAGTAGGTTTATTTATAACGTAGTGTGTCTTAAAGTTTTGGTTTAGAAACCATAAGTTTATTTGGTTTGGTGTGAAGAGTACTGTGATGTTTTTAGATATAATAGAGATATTTATTTAATGAAGTATTCAGAGCTTTGTTGTGATTTAGGAGTTGGTTGGCGCATGACTAAAGGTCGCTGCTCTGTGGAATAAATTCAATTCAATTCAATCTATCTATCTATATAATTATTAATAAACAAAAACGTATCGTTAAAAGTTAAAAGTAAGGGTCTAAAAGTCAAAACCTGTAAGGAACACGGACAAGCTTTGACTGTAAGGGTCTAGGTGTCAAATTTGGCCCGTAAGACGCTGCTAAGCATTAGACCCTTACTACCCGGTTTTTGACGAACAGCTGTCTGAAATCGTACTATAAAGACCAATGAGATGATCCAATGATAGTGGGGGGTGTGGGGAGTGTGTGGGTATGGGTGTGGAAAGAGGGTGTATAATGAAAGAGGGCGAGCGACCGACAATGTCGAAACAAACAGATGTGGCCTATAACAATCGACATATTGCATTAATAAAGCCAGCGCTTAAGAGCCGACTTGGAAGAGTTTCAAAGTTGGTTGAGCAACAATCACTGCATGCACAACCGTTGTTGGATTTGTTGGGCTTGGTATCAGAACAGAGAAACGTCCTCCATTGAAAATAAACATCTACTTCCATAACACAAATCCAGCAGGGGTTCAAAGAGGAAGCAGAAAAGGGGGTATTCAGACCACACAATAGGGGAAACCGGGCCCACTACAGTGTTACGCTCAGGTATGCGGGAACCAGCTAGCCGGTGTATGTTACGCCGGGGCTACAGCTAGTTGGTTATTAATTGTTGTATTTATACATTCTCCTGGAATTGTTGCATTACTGGTTTGGTAACGAATTCCTCTTAGGAGGAGGACTTACTCCATGGGTTTTTAACTTTGGAATTTGATGGGACACTGTTGAAGCCATGCAGGTAACATGAATATTTATTACCTCAACGTAATAAATTGCACTAATTACCCTAAACCAAACCAACAAAATACGCGTATAGAGTGAGGTGGCCCTCACCCCCTTTCTCCCAAATTTTCGTCACCCCTGCCCTCCTTTTAAAACCAACTGTGGTGCGCAATCAACGTCAAAAATATTCATACTCATTTACCTGCATTTCCACTGTCCCTTAAAGCACAGTTTGACGGCCATTGCGTACCATGCAATCGTGTATCATACCCTTGAACGCGAACATATTAACTCATCTTCCAATTCAGACTTGTGTAACATCTAGTTTTTCCACATATTAATCTTTAGGAACGAAGCATTTTGATAGCAATTTTTTTTAATCTGGTAACACTGATGACAGACATTTTTGTTTGAGCTTAGCATTAAATTTTATTCTTTTTATTAACAAAAAACTGTTTCGAGAGTACGCAATGCAGATTTCCAAAGCAAGGAGTGATTCTCCTCATTTTGTTCAATCTGAATGAATACGAATCCTAAAAATATTCTACTATTTTACGTTTCTTTCTGCTTGCAAATCTTGTTAGATCAGCCACCTTCTAAACCCGTTTGTCACAGGGTGCAATTTAAGAAAACGAAACCAATTTTTCATTTCTGTTTGATGTAATTAAAACTTCAAAACTTACCAAGTGCTACTAAACACTACCTTTCTTCTGCCTACAGCCTTGGTTTAACGACCATCGGTAAAACCACAAGTCCAACGACCACTATACCATGTGATTAATCACTACCATTCACTGTGGTAGGAAATTTTATTGAGCGGTAAATTATAAAGACAATTAGCAATTTGTTCAGTGTTCCGTCCACGGATGCCACAATCAAGCACGGTTAAGATAATGAAACTTGTAAAATCTTTTACAATGTGAATCCGAAGATAACGCCACACAAAGAATACGTACCTTGAGTTTCGAAGCCAGATGTATAAATCGTAATTTGCTTTTGTTAAACTACTTTTACCGCCAACGTGTGGTATTATTTCTAGGCGCGTCAAAAGACGTGGGTGTCACCATTACTATCCAACCAACATTCTTTACTCTAAAGCCAAAGCGCTTAGAACCTGCATGAACTTTACAGTTGACTAGCAGAAGCCCGTGCTAAGCCCGGCTGACCAGATCTAGACACACGCTAGTGTGTCGCGCCAAGTTAGGCAACAATCATCACATCAATTCTATTGTCGAGGACGTAAACCATTGTAGCGCGTCGCCATGCGTAAGTGTCTTATATCCTGAAGCATAGTTGGGCACATTTCAGGTACTTGGGGGAAAATAATAATGCGGTACAAAAGCTTAAATTGTGGTAAAATAGAGAGCAATGACCCACCTGACAAAAATTAGCTCGTGTAGGAATGTCGATTAAGCGACTTTCAATGCAGAATCCGATCCTTGGTACGTTGCAAATGTGTTACTGGCTAGCTACCTTCTAGTTTCTTCTAGTCCGCTCATCCATGTTAATTCCCATAGGGTGATTATTCAACGATACCAACATCTGGTTTCTGGTTTACAGTCTGGGGGTGTAACGGGAAGGGCATGGGAGGGCGCGTAAGTACGAAAGTATTGTTGCAACTATGGTTAGTATTGTCCGCATCGTCTCTCATTGGACGGCCAAAGTTCGGTGAATGACAGCGTGTATACTGATTTGGTTTTATTCGATTTATTAGTACGAGAGCTCTATATGGGCCTAACTCCTTACGGTTTACTCTACCTTACAACTAAACCTGAACTATACTGATGTGCGTCTCTAGACACACACTAGTGTGCCGTGTTAAATCTAAACAACGTTGCCAAAGAAATTGTATCCACGTCCAATTCACAAAAAATAAACAAAATGTTAAAATAAAACCAAAAACTGGTAAAGCGTTTACCAATATTTTAAAACTCCTGTTCCCTCTTTTGCCCCCGTCACTCCGTCAGTCATGTTGTGAATCCCACAAGGTAAACCCCGAAGCCGAGTCCCCAACAGAGCTAGAAAGCGGTGTCTGTAGATGACCTTGTGACAAGTACTAGAATACAAGCGAGAGTTACAACATAGATACTCCCACATCCAACGGAAGGTATGAATTTATATGCTCCTGGTATACGGGTAAGATGATTTAGTGCGTCTCTTTTTTTATTTTTTGCATCACAGAATATCCCAAGACTTCCATTGTATTTTCTTTTTGCCCAATTGAGTGCACGCAGTATAGCTGTCCAGTGCTACCCCGTGCTCGGACTATTAACTTTCCATCTCAGCTGACCTTGTTACTATCATTATTGTAGCTTTAGCTTTTCATTGGCGACAACGGATAGCGCCTCGTGCTAAAACTTAATTGCTATTTTTTTTTTTCATTTGGTGCCATTCTCTGGTCTTTAAAGGTACCTTAGATCCGGAGCAGTAGAGTACAAACACGCACGCACACCGTACGTATTTAACGATTAGATTAAATAGAAGACGGTGCAAAGCCAAGGCTTATGAAGCACCCAACCCCCCCAAGAACCCCAAAACAAATCATTGCTTCCAAAAGTCGAACCTTGAAGCTGTTATGAGATGAAGCCGAAACAATGTGCTCCGGGAGGGAGTTCCATGGACAAACAGTCCTTTCAGTGAAGAAGAATTGCCGGCAGTTAAGTCTCAAAACAAGACCCTGCAACTTAAAGCTGTGGCCTCGGTTACTGTTAACATTACAAGGAAAAACACTGGAAGGGTTATTAGAGAAGGAACCCGCTAGTAACTGATAGGTAAGGATGAGATCAAACCTCTCACGAAGTGAAGGAGTGTTGAGCTGTTTGAGTCGTCCATTGTACTGAAGGTGACGAATAGAGGAACACCACTTCGTCAGTTTGCGTTGGCAGTTTTCAAGTTTGCCGAAGTGCGCAGCACAAAAAAGTCTGCAAATTTGCGAGCAGTAATCAAGAACTGGAAGCACAAAGGTCTTGCACAACAAGGCAAAAATAAACTAGTATCAATGTCAATATCAGTATCACGAAGTATATTTATGTGTTCACCTTGATGATTCGTCACAGCATCGGTGTTTTGGTGATTTTTAGCTAACACCTTATAGGATCAGACTACTGAAGAAAAAACCCAGTGGGGAAGGCCGATTCAGAGCGATACAAAGCGGATAGAACTTTTAAGCAACGAAACGATGGTAAAAAACTTCAGTGATATTAAAGGTACATTACTCCCACCGCCATTTTTCTCGATCCTCCGCATCAAGCTTAGTACGGCCCCAAAGGTCTGTTTACTTCCCGTTAGTCAGTCCCTTGCTAAAAATCCTTTTTTAAATATGGAGTCTAGGAGATTTCTGCTGAATATTATAAACTAATTTAATAGTATCCTGCAATTAAATGATCCTTTGCGCGCTTACAATAACCATGACGTTTCATCTGTGTATGCGCATGTACTAATTTTTAATCGTTTGCTAATAATTACCATGAAATCAAAAATCTAAAAGACTAACGGGGTAAAAATTAAAATTATTTATGCTAATAGACCGCCGACAAAAAATTATAAGATAATAGCCAAAAAAATTTTAATATGCGATGTTGAATCCGAAAATTTGTCCGGTTTGCGAAAATACATTTTTTTCATTCATGATGTATCGTCTACTACGCCCAAGGCCAACTGAAATAGTTGCTGCGTTCCTCTCTACGAGGAATGCAGCTACTATCTTAGTTGGTCTTTTATTACTTCGCCGAGTCTCGCGAAATGCTGCGATTGGTACATGCGCGGATGGCGATCTGCGCGTGGCTGTTATGAGACAGGAGGAGTGTACCTTTAAGCGGAAATGTATAATTGATGCACTCCTTTAGTTGCCTTCCATAAAAAGATCAACTCGGGTTGATTTTTAAACGATGGTATAAATGGGCTCCATAAGGAGGAGCGTTGTATTGATCACAAAATAACCTAAAAAAAGTTTAACGAATATTTATAAAAATGTTGCATCGTTTTCACTTTTTGCCATTTTTATTTCTTAATAACGATGCAACAGTTTTTATTAATATTTTCTGCAAACATTTTATAAGAACTATTTAATAGCACGATATAAAGAAACTTAAAGTGACATTTCTCCAGGGTAACTTTCCTTTATGGCTCAGTTTTGCAACAATAATTCATACGCGTGTAAATGTTGCAAAGGCATTCATTTTCCTATTTTTCCCTTCGTGAGAAACGGCTTTGCTACATTCACTCTAACCTACGTAAATGTTGCAGAAGCTATTTCGCGCAGGATGTCCGAAAATAGTTAAAAGGTATGTCCCTTTAAGAGAAAAAAAATGTTATATCATTGTTACTTTGTACCGTGTTTGTTTCGTAATAACGATGCAACATTTTTCATAAATACCGGCTGAACTTTTTCAGGACTCTTTGGTGGTCAATACAATCGTCCGTGTACCGGATTTAAACAAAACCGTCAAACTGTCGTGGTGTAAATAAATATCGTCCTACTTCCAATCCTCAGTCTAGTAAGGGACCAGAAATTACTTTTCGTGAAATAATCCGCCAACACACATCTTAAACGAATTGCACAGAAACGCATTATGTTCCCAAGCGTTTTTCTACGACTCACTTACAAAAACTTCCGACAAGCATAACTAACCTTATTTTTACCATGTTCGATAATATATTCGTAGTTTAGCACGATTTATTCATCTCGTTCTTGACATGAATTAGCATATCAAGATGACCGACTATTGTGTAAAAGTGACAAGAAAGGGCTGTTTCCGTCACGTTTCACTTCAAAAATCGCGTGAACTTCTGAAAGAAGGAGATTCCGACGATGCAGATCTGGCCGAATTGGAGAAATGTGCCACTAAAGCTGAAATACAGAGTTGTCGCTATTAGTTGAGATAGCGTGACGTCATGGGTTGCGTTAAACTACCTTCGTTTTCCTGCATTCCAGCCAATTTCAGTCATAAACGATAAAACTAAACAACTACTAGCAATATTGTCTGCAAAAATGAAAGACAATTAAAACGACCTGGTGCGTGGGAGCCAATTTCGTCGCAGGAACTTGCTGCTAAATATGTTGTTCACAGCCACCAATAAGGTAAGGGTAAGGTCGTGTTTCGCATAATTCCGTTTCGCATAATCGTGCGTTGCATATTCCCGTTTCGTATAACCCTGTTTCGCATAATTTGAAATCATTTCCCCGTTTTGTATAATCCAGTTTCGTATAATACCTTATAATAATTGAATAAAGATTTTTTGGCATCTTTATTAAAATAGCATCTGTGATGTTATGTATTGGCCGCAGTGAGCGTGGCAGCGTAATTTGGAACATTAATTCACCACAAAAATGTCGAAAAAATGCGGAATCCCGTCCCCCCTCCCAAACGGTCCCACGTGAAAAAGTGTACCAGATTTAAAACAAACGATATAGAATCTGAGGGCAATCTATCCCAATTAAAATTTAAAATAAAAAATTGGTGCTTATTTGTCCAGTGTCTATATGTCTGAATTTCCA
>JAHWFP010156210.1:79298-91781 GCA_023313725.1 Lithobius niger
GACGAACTCCATTCCAGACTAGATAAACTGCCCACTTACGCGAACAGAGACTTTGAGGGCAATCTATCCCAATTAAAATTGAAAAAAAAAAAAAAATTGGTGCTTATTTGTCCAGTGTAACCAAACCGGGACACTGTACCGTTTCGCATAAATTAATCCAAGTACCGGAGTTATGTAAAACGAGATTACGCGAAACGTGACGTAGCAAAGGTAATGGTGTATGGGGAGGAGGGGGGGGGGGGGTTACGGCGCTTTTTAACCCTGGCCCAGACCTCGAAGTAGTTCGCCACCAACATCAGGTATACAAAGATCAATCCAGATTTTGTTTATTTTTCATGATTTCACTTCATTTTACATGAATTTTGCAACCATTTTTTTGTCACAAAAAATCGTTGCTATACTTGGTCTATAGAAAATTTTTATTTTTGGGGCTGCGCCGAATGGGGAAAAAGTTGGGGGGGGGGGGGGGAAGAGGAGGAAAAGTATTAACTATATAGGGAAAAGCACTTATGAGGTATAATCATGAGTCCTACGGAACTTTTAATGGACTCATGGTATAATTTATTAAACGCCTGAAATGTGCACAAAAATCATGAAACGAAATTTCGAAGAAACCATTCGTCATCAGACTTTTTAAAAACCTGATGACGAAGAATGGTTTCTTCGAAACTTAGTTTCTTGATTTTTATGAACATTTCAGGCTTTTAATAAATTGTAGACGAGTATTAACCGCAAGCCGGAAAAAAAAGACCTCTGGGCATGAAGAATCGGTTATACGTCAACAAAATAATTGAAAACACGTGCGTAATTAGCGTTGATTCTTCAGTAATAGGGTTAGGTTAGGTTAGAGCTTTGAGCTTTGAACTTTGAGCTTTGAACGTGACTGCATGGTTCCCTCAACAAGTAACTTTTTTAGTGAAAATGTGAACAACCAGGACTTCGGAAACATCGAAGAGGTTTGTCCATACCAGGGTTACATTTCTTGTGGACCTACACTCCCCTATCACCTCCACTCAAATTTTTACCGTTGGGCCCAGCCAGAAAAAGTGTTCTCTGTTATATAAAACCAATAATTTATAGGGTTGGGGAGGAGAATTTGTGACTGAGACCCTATACTGAAACGTCTTGGATGTATTCACATTAGTTCAGTCTTAGTTTATAGAGGGCGCCACGTGTTTTATGTGGAAATTTCTACTCAGTTTTTAGCCTAAAATTAAACTAAGCTTAACGAAACTAGCTTATATTGAATTATTATTTAGCCTAGCTTAGTTGTAATTTAGTTTACTTTCGATTTGGGCTGAAAAATGAGCAAAAATTACCAGATAGAACATGTGGCGCCCTCTGAAAACTCGGACTGAACTAATGGGGACGAATCTAACGTGTTTCAATAGGGACTTTTTAGAGTTACAAACTCTCCTCCCAAACCCTATAAATTCTTGATAATACAGACGATATTGCCATAGAAAAACTTCAAGGCTGTATACAGAATTCTTTTGCTAAATTTATCACGCAGTGAAAAATTGTGGTTCTTTATCAGATATTAGTTCTTAGTAACACTCCTTCGTGTGTTTCAGAATCCTGATATAAATGGGCCTACGACTTGACCGGACGATGGCATTAATAATACAGTCCTTTTGAATCACCCCTACTGTTTTGCCATCAAAGAAGAAAAAAAATCAGACAAGGCTAAGCGAGCAAAGTTAAAAAATAAAATACTTATTTCATAATGAAAAGGTTGCAATTAATAAGCCGCATCATCAATTGTAAGCGTCCAAAGGTCGTTTTAAGGATGTCAAAACCATTATTTTTGTGCTTGACCACCTACGAGCTGCAACCGGCTACACACATGGTTTCCGTCATTATTTAACTGTCAGTGTTCAACTGAAGAAATGAGCAATGATAGCAACTTTCCAAAATTACATTATCGTTGAATACACGGTTGTGACGTCATGCTAACACGCCGTCATACTAAACTGTGGCAGTTACATACGGTTAATCTGTCAACCCACGTACCTCGGGTTAATGTTGAGAACGTTAACGTTTACGCATGTGCTAAAATTGATAATCCTACTCTTTTTTTTGTTTGACTTTTCGTAACTGCGCCCAAAAAATTTGACCGTACAACCAAATAGAGCAGTGACATTCGTCGCCATATTGGCACCAGATTGGCACCAGTATGGGGTTTGGAGGGCATAACTACAAGGTGCACTACATAAAAATGGAGGGAAAAACAACGGAAGGGCGGATTTCTTAGGCTTAAAATAACGTTGTTTTCTCCAACAACAAAAAACGCGCGTTTTAGGTCTAAGAAATCACTCTTCACAGCATCGGCTTCAGTATGAAGCCCTTTTGTTTCTCTCTGCAGTGCCCCTTGCAGCTAACCCATTAAGGCTCCAGCATAGAGTTATATACAATAATACTACGTCCTGTCACTGCTCTATATCAATGTAAATAGGTACATTCAGCATTATCGACATTTTTCGTATCTACACGGTAAATTTGACAACACTCATACGGGGCAAGGGATGATCGTCTGAGTGGAAAATCGCGTAATTGGAAGGCCTTAAGTATAACAATATAGAAAAAAATCGTCTAACTCGAAATTCGTATGATGGGAAATCATCTAACGTCACTGCGTCGCTCGCACGGCAGTAGGCCTAAATATACCATCAGAAACCGCAGCCACGATATTGTCCACGTAGATGATTATCCATTAAGCGATAGTCCGATTAGACGATTTTTCACATTTTTTATTTAGATAGATAATATACAATTATCCCATTAGACGATTTTAAGTTAGACATTCGTCGATTCCCTATAGAGCAGTGACACGACGTAGTATTATTGTATATGACTCTATGCTGGAGCCTTAATGGGTTAGCTGCAAGGGGCACTGCAGAGAGAAACAGAAGAACGTCATACTGAAGCCGATGCTGTAAAGAGTGATTTCTTAGACCTAAAACGCGCGATTTTTGTTTTTGGAGAAAACAACGTTATTTTAAGCCTAAGAAATCCGCTCTTCAGTTGTTTTACCCTCCATTTTTATGTAGTGCACCTTGTAGTTATGCCCCCCAAATCCCATACTGGTGCCAATATGGCGGCAAATGTCACTGTTCTATTGACACCCAGTGACAGTTTTTTTTAAATAATAGTGTTAGTTTTGCATAGTTTTTGCATACATGGAGTAATTCACATGGAAAGAGAAATCGTCCCTAGTGATACCCTCATTGTTAACAAACTTCCAAGAAATCTAAGAGATCTTAGCAACCCTCATATAATGAGAAAAGAGATAAAGAAATAGGTCTTAAATAATTGAAGTTGAACAGCCATCACGCAAATATATTAATTTTATTACTGATTTTAGTCTGCGAAACTATATTTTTTAAAATTGAATTCTTTTGCACTGATTGTGTTGTATTTCAGAGTGATTTTTTGATTGAACTTACATTTTTACAAATATTTACAAATAATTTTTACTACTTTTAAAATGTATATATGTATATTTCACCCTCACTATGAGTTCTATACGTGATGTGTTTTAACCTAGTTATATAGATAATAATTTTAAAATATTTTAATGTAATTGTATTTTGTTTTAAACCTGTTTTTACAACTCATTTTTAAATGTAATAGTTTGTTTTATGATGTGTGACTGGCATATAGAGGCCCAATGTTAATATTCACGCCATTTATCACTTAAAGGCCGGTTGCCCCCAAATTAGCATTGCAGCATCTAGGCCTATCCAGTTCTCTCTCGCAGGAAGCAAAGGAATGCACAAAGCAAAACTTTTAAATGCTTGAAACAAGCCACGTGACTCCATAATTATTGAGTAAAAATGTGGTGCGCCCTCGTGCACCTGGAAATAATCTGTAAAAATTAACGATATTAGTGTCACTAGATGGCGCCAGGGGAAATTCTTTATATTTTTCCGTGGCGCCATCTGGTGACACTAATATCGTTAATCTCTATGGAACTTGTTTCCAGGTGCACGAGGGCGGGCCAAATTTGTACTAAATAATTAAGGAGTCACGTGATTTGTTTGTAGAGTTTGCTTTGTGCATTCGTTTGTTTCCTGGGAGAGAGAACTCGATAGGCCTATACCACGCGCCATGGCTGTTTGCTGTGACGTGCATATCACGTGACTGGCCTAGTCCAATCAGACGGCCAAACAGCCGTGGTTCTCGTTCATCATTGTATAACTCATGGTGACGTCACGGCAAACAGCCATTGCGCGTTGTTTAGATGCTGCAATGCTAATTTGGTGGCAACCGGCCTTTAATAAATTACTCAAAAAGAAATTACTTGCTTCACTTGACGATGGGTCTGAGATGAGCCGAAACGTCGGGTTGTTATGTATATTTATGCACTTTCCGGATTTTACTTTGTAACTTCATTTACTGTAGGGCAAAAAAAATAATAATCTCTGTAATAATATTGACCCAACACTGATTATACGTTGGGCCATAATTGATTAATTCTCCATGGTTGCAAAATTTCCTACACAGTGAAAGTACTTGTGAACCCAAATACCAACAATAACGAGGTCTTGTATATGAATTTCTCCACCAACTCATGCTTGTGGAACGACACGAATGTAAAACCCAATTGTCTACAGCACGACCTCAGAATAAATCAAACCGAATACGACGCAAGTCAACGATGTCTACTTTAGAACCCAAATTACCGACGCCATAAATCCTACGATAGTGGAATGAATGTTCCATGACCATTTCCGATATGATTCATTATTTACCTGGTCGTCCTCTTTCCCGAATAGGTGGGTCGAGTAGCAATCGAACGACCTTAGCGTTCACCATCAAAGGGTCCTGGCCAAGAATCAAAGACGACGTAAGCGGCGTTCCATTGCAACCCACTTTCGTTGGTACGCCCAAACGTGACTTAAACGAAAGTGGAAAAAAAAAAAGAGTTTGGACTTGCCTTCTTTATTGACAAGTCGTGCCTGGGCCACAACATGTGATGCCGCACTACGTGCTCCAACTCTGCTCCAACCGTCGGAAAGGGGTTCACACATCTCGAGGTTGCTGAGGCATCCTTCACTAATTTGTTGAAACAGTGTCGACAAATGGCGTCATCTAATTGTTTCAACTGCCTCTTTTATTAGCCCTTGGCGTGCAATGTTGACTCTCTTAACGATTGGACTGAGAAGGACGTTTATATATTTGGTCCATACTTCCCACCCTATGCTGAGGCCACATTCTGGTCAGAATGAAGAAGTTGCAAATTTGAATATTATTAAGTCGAGGACAGACAGGCATGCAAACAGTATCCACTCGCCCACTGCCGAGACCGTAAAGGACTTGTACACCTGTTCGATGCCAACTCACATTACTCGGTGTAAGGACACGATTTAAAGGGGTCGTGTAAGATTTAAAATACTAATTTATTACGCTACTTCTTGCGTACGATTTTTCCACTGTTATTCAGTGGCGTAACTACAATGAGGCAGAGGAGGCAGCCGCCTCTGGGATCACAGACTTTGGGATCCCCCTCCCCACCTCACTAGTCCCAATTTAATTTTTTGGAAACCGAAACATATCAGGAAGTTAGTTATTGCTATAGTTCCTCTTGTGTGGCAAGACCTTATAATTAACTGTTTTTTTTTTGTGAGGTAGGAGGAGGAGCGATTTTGCTACTAAGCTCCCACCTTAGTAGCAAAAACTGCATTATTTTCTTTGAAGGTGGCTCTTCCACTGGGCTCTAGCCTTGTGTGGCAAAAACTAGATTTTTTATGAAGGGGGGGAGGGAGGGCTGGATGGCGGCCTTCACTGGCTCTTGCCTTGTGTGGCAAAAAACAAATTTTTTATGAAAGGGGGAGGGGGCGGAAAGGCGGCCCTCACTGGGCTCTTGCATTGTGTGGCAAAAAATACATTTTTATGAAAGGGGGAGGGGGCGGGAAGGCGGCCCTCACTGGGCTCTAGCCTTGTGTGGCAAAAACTAAATTTTTTTATGAAAGGGGGGGCGGGAAGGCGGCCCTCACTGGGCTCTTGCCTTGCGTGACAAAAAATACATTTTTTTTATGATGGAGGGCGGCCTCCATTTTTATTTACGAGAGGGCCCTCTGTTGCACTCACGCCTCCGGGCCCCAATTTTGAAGTTACGTGTCTCTGGTACCACTTGAAACAAGTAAAACCACTCCAAGCTTACGCATCGCTGCGGAAATAATTGCCGTAGTTTAAAATTAAATTATTTTATTAATTAAATTAGTTTTAAATTATTGAAACACAGATCACACTCTCTGTATAGGCTACACCTCATTCACAACAAACTATTCTCTGTAATCACAACCTGAAAAGAGTAATGCATTAGTGTTTGAAATTGCATCCGTTAAAATTCATGCCAGTGCTCCATGGCTGGGTTATGGTGCTTAGGATTAATAGGTTTGGTCTTGCTTTCAGTATATGGAAAAGGATCAGAGTTGTTTATCTGTGTATTTCTTTCACGCCATCACCCATTCGTTTTGTGCTATTCCGTTACGTTTCTAGTGTTTTAATGATGGATTGCCAGCGATTATGTGTTACAGCCGCGCCTCACCGCTGACTCATGAGTTTTACTACCGTGTTTTTTTTTAGTTCGTCTTAGCACTGCAGAAGCTGTATAAAATGAACAGAATATTTCGGACGTTGTTTGCAATTGCGGTCGCGGGTTTGAAGGATTCGGTACATATAGATAGAACCTTAGGACTTGCATTTTTATATAGAAATAATTTTGTAGGTATTTGTTCTTTTGTATTACCCCTATTGTTTCTTGTTGTTCTGTAAATTTCTTACGACGCAGACTTCACGTAATGACCGGCGGAGCAATATGGGTATTTAAGTAAAGGTTAATTATTAAACCCGTCGTTGCCAAGCCTTACTCCAGAGACGCCATTTTTTAGAGTCTTAGGTCGGCAACCCAATTCGATCTCGCGTCCTGTTGGCTCGTAAACCAAGGCCCTGACCACTCGGCTGTGCTGGCTCGTTTCTCTCGGATTCTCAGGGAATCCTCATGAAGCTTTTCATCCTAGGACTTAGTATTTGACGTTCGTGCGTGGGAATACATCCCTACACTCTGAAGACGATGTGTACTGACAGTACACATGGATGTGTATCTTCTCAGCCTCTACACGAGTTGTGTACTGGCAGTACACAGTCTGTGCAGTGGCAGTACACATTCTCATCACAGCTTGTGTACACCAGTACACAAATTGTTTACTCCCAGTACACAGTTCGTGTGGAGGCTGAGCAGGTACACATTGATGTGTTGTACTGTCAGTGTACATCGTTTTTCACAGTGTATAGCCCTGAAGGGGCTAAGTTAAGTAATCCAAGTCATTCGCTTTGGTTTTGCCAAACAATTAGCTCTTCTTAAACAGTAAACTCCACAAATAGAATAAATCACAAGGTAAAGAGTTAAAAGGTAAACAGTCTGCATTAAAGACTGGCCTTGTGCGGATACAAGATACACTAATCTGAGAAAGAAAGAAAAGACAGCTGCCCTGACTGGGACTCGAACCCAGCACTTCCCACTTACAATCTGAGCGTTCTGTTTTACTCGCATTATTTCTAGTGTAGAGGAGGTGAAGAAGCAATTGCTTTTCCTCCTTGTGTTTGTTTGTGGCCTTTAGGTCACCAGTGAGAAAGGCTGAGCTCGCCTAGAGCACGTAGCCATTATCCGCCCCGATAGCACAGTGGTTAGTGCGGCCGGCTGTTCTGTGGAAAGTCCTGGGTTCGTGTCCCATTACTTGCATTCTCACAAGACCAGTAAACTCAACGTTTGGTTGTTCACCTGCATGGTTTACCGCACAAGTGGTATTGACACTAATAAGTAAACAAACGTCCTTCGTTTCTTTTCATTACCACGTGACGTTTTCGTTGAATGTTCGAAGAACAGAGAGCGGCAGAAGTGCCAGGATTTACTAAACGCTGAAGTGAGCACGTTGAAGAGCCGTCGTCCGTATTACTAAAAAAATAAAGCACCTAGGCAAATGGAAGCAGATAAGTATTATCAAGGATTTATAGGGTTGGGTAACTAGAAAAGTCCCGATTGAAACGTGTTACATTCATTCCTATTAGTTCCGTTCGAGTTTTCAGAGGGCGACACGTTTTCCATTTGGTAATTTTTTGCTCATTTTTCAGCCCAAATCTAAAGTAAACTAAATTACAACTAAGCTAAACTTAATAATCTTTATTAATAAAATCGAGTTGTCACGTAGGATGGACGGCAACGAGACGGCCACAAGACGGCCGCCACAAGACGGCCGCAAGCAATTGATAGAGCACACATCCGTTTTCATTGTCGGTCGCTCCTTTTTTCTATGCTACCTTGGGAATAATGAGCCCGCTCGCCCTCTTGCTGATTGTTGAAGCTTCGTTTGTTAATCGAGTTGTCGCGTAGGATGGACGGCAACGAGACGCCCACAAGACGGCCGCCACAAGACGGCCGCAAGTAATTGATAGAGCACATATCCGTTTTCATTGTCGGCCGCTCGCTCTTTTTCTTTGCTACCGTGGGAAGAATGAACCCGCTCGCCCTCTTGCTGATTGTTGAAGCTCCGTTTGTTTAATCCTCCCTTACAATGTCTCCAATGCCTATTTATTTATTTCAGGTGTACAAAGACGTGATTATTTATTTCCGGTACACAAAGGCGTATTTATTATTTCACATGCACAAAGGCGTATTCCAACCATTTTGGCATGAAAGAATCATATGTTATGTAAGTGTACGGACTCCGGAACAAGGAATATGCTGAATGAGGGACGGAAGCAAACGAAAACCACCGTTTCCTAGCCAGGGTACGCAAAAACACATAGACGGGATACACTCATTCCGTAACAAACACATGAGGAAGGAAATCGTACCAGTGTTTTTAACGGTGCATCAAACACCACCCGTGCGTAGCACGGGCTTCCCCTAGTAATTAAATACAAGCTAGTTTTGTTTAGTTTAGTTTAATTTTAGGCTGAAAATCGAGCAGAAATTCACACATAAAACTCACGGCGCCCTCTGTAAACTTAGACGGAACTTATAGGAATGACTCTTAAGTTGTTTCAGTAGGGGTCTCAGTCACCAAATTTCCTACCCAACCATATAAATTCTTGATAAATTATTTAAAGACGCGCCTCCAAAAAAAAAACAAACAAAAAAAACAACACGCTGACAAATTAATATGTGATGCAGTTCCGTTATTAAAAAAAAGTTGAAAATATTTCTAAAACTTAGCATTATACATTGTCAGTGGGGATGGGAATAACAAAAACTAGCCATTATCATTGGACGAAACCCAACTGACGATGCGATACGGTTTTTTAAACTTGAGCAGAGCATTATAATAATAATAATAATAATAATAATAATAATAATAATAGATTTAGCCCAAAGGATAAGAAGACAGGCAGGATACAAGATCGCTAACGCCGTTCCCGGTAGGGGTGTGTTAATAGGTTCGTTTGAGAAATTTGGTAAGGGGCTGGTTGGTGACCAATCGTCGAAAGGCTGAGACAGAGGGGGCGGACACCGTCTCCTCACTAAGCGAGTTCCATGGCGCGATCACTTGAAGAGCGAAGAAGTTTTTTCTGATGTCGGAATGTGGGGTTGCGCCAGACAGCTTGAAGGAGTGACCCCTAGTACGAGTTGATGCCGAACAATCAAAGAGAGAAACATCAATGGACAACAAACCCCTGACGATTTTAAAGATTAAAGTTAGGTCGGTCCAGAGATGGCGTAGCTCCAAGGGCTGGAGGCCAAGCCGTGTCAAGCGGTCGACATGAGGAACGTCGCGGAGGCCGGGTATATAATATACCACGTGTAAATTGTCGTTGCTGTTAATTCAGTCAGTTGGGTTTTAGAAATATTTAAATGTTTCCTGGTAATGTAGCTGAATAGTGGCTTCTGAAACGTCACATATTGACTTGTAGCTCAGTGTTCTTTTTTTGTGTGCAAATCTTTGGTTAGTTTTTAGGTTGCTCGATCCAATACTGTCGTAGCCAGACAATTTGCCGATACCGTTAGCATTCATATACATAGATATACATAGATTAAAGTTTTAGAAGCTATTTATGTGGTATACGGCGCTAGACTGAACCGCATATCGATATAGACGTGCAGTTTTGTTGCAGATTCCGACAGATACCGATACGAATACCCGTTTCAATATCGGTCAGACCTCGTCCTGTGATCACGAAGGTCACTGGGATGGATCCGAAAACGGTCAAATTGATATGAAAATTGGCAGCAATTTAAAATTCATCCTGACTGTTGTAAATTGCCCTTTTCTTTCTTCGACTTTAAAAAATGAGAAATCGGGGACGCGGAAAAAAAACCAAGACACATTTATAAAACCGTGAGTATTGTAGGTGATGAGAACAATAATAACGTACGTTTAACACCCGACACTAAAAATACGAAACTGAATCCGGTAGAATTAGGTACACACGACTTTATCTCAGTGGCGATAAGACCTTCGTTAGTCACTATATTTAAGCTGTGCCATTTTTATTTATGATTCACCTTTTGTCCCGAGCTAGTTCGGTATCTCTTTAATCTTTCGTCTCATCCTTAAGGCTTGCACTTATATCATTGGCTTTATCTCCTAATTTTTCAATGAGTTCATAGCGTCTCTCTCTCCCCCCCCCTCCCGTTTTTAGGGTATAGAGCATCTGAACAAATCATTGAATTACCTCATTACTTGTTGTTCGTGATTTAACTGCATAGCTGACAATGAGAACAACAACGCAACCACCTATTTTGCAAACGAGGAAATATTTCAAAGTTAATTATATATTTGGCTACCAGGTGCCTCGGGGCAAATGGTTGCATCTTCCACCTCGGGCAAATTAAACCAACCCTCTTAACTCCCTCTTCTCCGGCTGCGGGGCGGGTAGAAGAAGATGCGGTGGCTGTTTCGTCATTAAATACCGCCTTTTAATCGACGCACACAATTTATGACTTTTTCCCTACACGTCCCTTTCACTTTCGCAGGCCTACTTCGCTCGCCTAAATCCATCGCGATGCCTCCGTTGGAATATTAATGGCGGCAGATAAGTTGTGGGACGTGCAAAAACACCACAGAGAGGATTTAAAGCTACATACCTCCATGTGGCTTTACTGTATAACTCACGTGGCTAAGTGGTGAGAGAGCTCAGCCTGGTTGCTGGAGGTTTGTGAATCTGGTCGAAATCCCTAGAAATGGGATCTTGGCAAAGTCCCCGCCGGGAGTGCCGGCCAGGGTAGCGTGAGAGTCTACCATGCTCCTTCATCGTCTATGGGAACTATTCTGGCCAATTCTGGATAATCTTTCGGCCGCTACGATGATGGATGGTTACCCGGTTCAAATTCACGGGTTGGCACCTCCCTTTACCGGATATTGCCACTTTCTGTGTAAAAGTGTTCTTCCTTGGGAAAACAAACCCTCTTGCCCCTTTTCATTTAAACGTTAGTTTACTACCCACTTTGGATTTGGCTACGGACCTCGGTGGATGGTTCACAGCTGACCTAAATCCATCTACCCACTTTGCCAAAATAACTGCAGAAGCTTTCAAGAGACTCCATATCGTAAATCGTTGTTTTGCTCGGGTAAATTCTCACTCCCGTGTCTGGGCTTCTAAGGTCTTTGTGCGGCCACTTCTTGAATATGCTAGCCCAGTGTGGTCTCCATACCTCTTGTCCGACATTGACCATTTAGAGTCGGTACAGCGTTTCTTTACAAGATCACTTCCAGACATGCAAAACTTGAAATCTGGTGAGTGTTTGTTGCATGCGGGCCTACTACCATTAGAATCGCGGCGCCTGCATGCGGATCTTGCCTTACCAGATCTTACACGAAAGTTTCCCAGTTTGTCACCTCCTTCTTTGACCAGTCGCATTATAAAGCTACACGTGGCCACTCTCTTACACTGGTAGTTGACAAACTACAGTTAGACTGTCGAAAGTATTTCTTCGCTCTTCGGGTGGTGAATCCGTGGAACTCACTGCCGGATGAACTTGTCATGTCCAAGACAATAGCCGCTTTTCGGCAGGGCCTTCTCCAGGTGGACCTTTCATGTTTCCTGAAACGGACGTACGATTAACATGTACTTTGCTCCACCTGTCGGTGGAGGATCCTGGTCTCCTCTCACTGCCGATCAGAATTGGCCTGTTTCAACTTTGACTTTTTATATTTCCAGAACCTATCATTTAATTTTAATAAATGAACGGTGTCAGAGGCCATGCCCTTCCGTCTCCTTGCCGGACTCTTCACAATCGGCTAAACAACCTTATTATTATTATTATTTCTTCTTCTCAAAAAAGTCTAATAATATTCAAAATTGAGCCGGTTCACCCATACAAGCATTAAATTGCTTCGGCTGAATTAAGGCTCAAAGAAATAAAAATAAAAAGTTTTGCAACTTTAGCTCAAACGTATGTAAAAGTAGCAAACGCTTTTATTTGCATGTTTTTTTCCCCCATGATTTTTTACCCTCAAATACAGGAAAAACAGCTCTGTA
>JAHWFP010156211.1:0-24790 GCA_023313725.1 Lithobius niger
CAGGAAGGTTGCCATGCTCCCAGCCGAAGCCATGTGAGAGGGACAATTTTTCCAAGGTAATTCCAAGTGGAAAACTCTTTTACATGACACATTCGACATGAGCGCGAAGCATGACAAGGCCCTTCTCTTCCAGAAAGTGCCAAAGGGTTACTGAGGTCAGGCTCGAATCAGGAACATCTTCCGCCGTGTTTAACCAGCCCCTTTACCAGTTTTTTTTTGTGCGATTTTTAGCTATCCTGGAGTAAAAAAGTTGTAACTCCTCCTAAGCACTAACTTTTTAAAAGGATAATACGCAGCCGTTCATTTGAATGATGTTGCCATCTGGACGAGAAAGTCTCTACTTTTTCTCGACCTGACGAAAGGAGACGATGTCAAAATATTCCGTTTGCAAGTCGAGTCGAGGTCGAGATGATTGAAGGCCATATCTAAACTACCTGAAAGTATCTGAAACCTTAACAGAAAAGTTCATTTGTGTTCCTTTGCTGTTTTGACTTCGGATCAGTTAAACCTTACCTTAAGCATCAAACGCGTTCGTTTTTGTTTTCTAATAAAATTAAAGATGGAAACGGCAACACTAATGATACTCGGTCTTTCTGAACACTACTACATCCACTAAAATGAGCAGTGAAATCCTAACCGTTTTCTCATGTTTCGATAATATTTTACCGCCTGAATAATCAGTCGACCGTATAGTCTATTATCGCCCAATCGGCAATTCTTTTTTTTTATTTTCACTATCTGGATATCATACTTTCGCCGTTCGATTGAATGTTTGGTGAAAAAAAAACACATTTAAAAAAATAATAAAACTGGTACAGCTTAAGTGGATTGAAAATTTTGCCTAAAAACGTCTTCCGATGGCAATAGACATTTCACCAACTAACACTTCCGATAATTCCTCTAATGCCATAAAGGGGAAATCCTCTTTAATCGATAATTACACTAATGACAGTTTTTCTTGTTTCTCTTGTGCAATAAGTAGTTTAAATGTCTGCATCCGGCGGCTGCAGTGGCTAGTGGCTTAAAGGTACATGCATCCCTGTTGGCTATCCTGTATGACTCAGTTTTGCGACATTAGTTCAAACGTGTGTAAATGTTGCCAACACAGTCATTTTCTTGTTTTTTCTTTCGTGCGAGATGATTTTGTGATATTAACTCTAACCTGTGTAAATGCTGCAAACGTTATTCTCAACGGGTCGCAGGACATACCGGAAGGATTTATGTCCCTTTAACTGCTACTTAGCGGTTAAAGCTGTCGACGTCAAATCGGAAGACTAGGGTTCGATTCCCACGTATATGATGAGACTGAATTTTTTTCTCGTCTACAGGACCACACACTGCAGTGTCCGGATGCTACGACAAGTGTTTGTTTATTGATCTTCTCACCGTATTTTCATTTTTGTTTATTTGTTAGTTACTTTTAGTCGTGGAATTGAAGTTGAGAATTGGGTTTTGGTTGTCATTTTACCGTCAGACCCAAGACGCGGAGGAGGTTAAGGACCTTCAGAACAGCACTTCAGTGGATGATTGGCGCACGGAAATGATTGCTATATAACGACGGGGCAGGGTCAATAGCAACTGCAAATAAACTTAAATTGAGACACGTGACTAAATTATGCGTCTGAAAGGACACAACCGACGAGTCATTTTCGGAAAAAGCGAGGCGGTGCCTAATGCGGTAATTATTTAGCAAATTAGGGTTTACGCCATAAAGACTTTTCAGTGCAAATATGCGTCAGAATATTTGCTTAACTGATGTCTTGGAAATGTTAGCACCCCTCACCGCGTCAGGAACAAAGAGAGATGCACACTACATTTTACGAAAATATAAAAAGTTTCAATTTGGGAAGATTTTGTCGCCAATAGAGTTGCTAAACGAGCCTAAATTTAAAACCAATTGCCAACAATGCCGTCCAAACCATTTTTATTTAATGTTTTCTCCGCAACGTCGATCACGTAAAGTAATGTATTAAACAAATTAACTGAACCAAAAACGGCTTTGCTGTTTAGAAAAAAAACATTAGAGCTCGTATCCCCATACTCATAGCCGTGAAGGTACACGAATAAAAACGGATTAGAGTTCACTAGAACGCAACGAACTATAATTTGAACTCCAATTCCAGGGATTAATGACTGTTTTTACGGAATTGTCATGTCAGTAAGTGAACGCAGTTTGTCGTCACTTGGAAGTCGCTTGGAAGTCGGAGTGAAACAACAGTGAAACCATTCAGATTTTGAATTTCAGAAGTTATAAAGTAGGCCTAATGTCAGTAAGCCACTTTTATGGACTTAAAAGTGCATACTTTTACACCAGATTCGAGCATCCTGCACGAAACAGCTTTTGCAACATTTACGTATGTTATAGAGGGAAAAAAATTGGAAAATGAATGCCTTTGCAACATTTATACGCACATCTGAAGTAATGTTGCAAAACGAGCTATAAGGAAATGCCAACCGGGATGAATGTACCTTTAATTTTCCTCTTAGCCAGTGATGTGGCTCGAAATCGAACCCGTAAAGGAGTCTTCTCCAAATCACCGCCCGGACGCCTCTGTGGATATGGCCAGTGAACGAGAGGCCTTAGTGGTTTAGAGTACCGGTCTCGCGGTTCCAATCCGAGTCATGTATCTAAAATGGGGGGGGGGGGGGGCCGCCCACTCAAGTATTATGTCATCAGGAAGGGGGAAGGGGATGGCCTACCGGTGACAATTGCTGACGAGAGGGGAATGGGGGTGGCCAATTGATGACGTGGCACCGTTATCCCAGTAAAAGGGTGGACATGTACGAAAAAATATCTCTGAAAAAACTGGATAATACATGGAAAACTCTTCCTCTTGGGGGGTGGGGGGGGGGGGCTAAAGTTAGAAATGACGATGTACTTGGAGGGGTGAGCAATTAATAGGATGGTGAGGAGGAGTTGGAAATGGACAATTTCTTTATGACCTAATACTTGAATGCCCCCCCGCCCCCCCCCCAAAGGTCCCTTACTGGACTTTTTGTTGGGCCGCGGGGGGGGGGGGAGGGGGGAGTCTTCCTGATGATTGAGTTTTAATTTACTGCGACGCTCCCTGCTGGTTAAAATTGGACACGAAATGGCAATCTGTTAAATTGCGTAAAATCCCATATACAATAGATGAATCTTTCGAAAAATCGTTCGAAGAATTTAGATTTGAAAGTTAGCTAGGCCATTTAAAATCCGTTTCTTTCCTCTGAACGTAGGCGTCGGAGGAGAGTCTTCTGTCTCCGTCGTAGAGTCTACCCTCAGGCCCCATTTTTTTTAACACTCGTAGTACTGTTAGTCTAACAACATTTAAAAGAAGGAACATTCTCAAAACCTATTTCGGTTTCGCTTTCTGAGAGGAGCTGTTGTTTTACAACTCGGTTTGGTTGGTGTGAGGGACGACGACGAGTTTGGCACCTGATTTATTTTCCGTGACATGTCGGAAAACAGCTAAAAGAAGGATGATGCTTCTTTCGACCGGTCGTTGTTCACGCCCGTGACGTGACGCCGTTTTGCAATTTGCCCTGCGGGGTGTCTGCTTGTCTTTAGAATTAAGCCCGAAACGGAAACACTCCCTGACTTCCGTTTTTAGTACTTCCGTTATGGCTGGAAGTGGGATTCCCTAATGAGGTGGCGAACAAGTTTGGGTTCAATGATGCGTTATGCTTTTGCTGTGTTGGCGTTGTTGTGAACGTAGTTACATTGAGTGGGAAGGAGGGTTGGGGTGGAGGGGTTAAGCTTTTACCCGCACACACGCACGTTCTATCTTTGGGATCATCTGGACATGAATGCAAACTGTTATGACTGACAGCCATCACGCAATTTAACTTTCACTTTAGGTCAATTTTTAGGTCACTTTAGATCAAAAATTAATAAAGTAGGCCAATGTCCTAGAAATTGTGATTAACACGAATTTTCCAGAACAGCATCTACACCGGGTGAAGCCAGGTCCAACGCCCATTGAACGAGCAACGCCAGCAGTACGGCTAGTGGCAATTAATACGTATTCAGCACTTTCGTGAGATGCGGTGCGGAACAGAAGGAAGGAGCTACTTGCCATACGCTGATGGCTATCTGATTGTCTTGTCTGTCTGTGTTTCTGTCTGCACGATAACTTTGGAACTCGTTGCCATATTTATTTCAAATTTTCCTCACCGTTTGCTCACCCCGTTTGGGAATTTAGTGAAATAGGTTAAAACGTGTTTGTGTCTCAGGTCCGTATCCTGGAAATTCCTTTACTTTACGAACGCCTCTACACTTTTTTAGCACAACTTACAGCCAGATTCCTTTGAAAACAGTGAAATATTTTAATGTGAAATTTTAACCGACATAAACAATGCAGATGAAGATCGTAGCTAGATGACAACATCAACCGTTATCTGACTAGCCTACGAACTTTAGGTTTTTTTTTTCTTTCGTTTTTTGCGTCTGTGCTTCCTACATTTGTTACAATTTTTCTACTTTTTTGCGTGGTGGGCATTAGCTTAGTGGGATGTGGGGGCACTGTTCTTTCCCTGAACATCTATCTACCATTCATTTTTTATGTGGCTTCAACATTCAGCAAAGTACAAGAAGTTGTCGGTATAGATTTCAGTTTCCCAGTGCTACAAAACATCTTTCTGCACGATCTTGGGTTTGCGGTCAAGTGGTTTCGTGGTTAGAGGCATTGCAGCTGTTGATTTCCGCTTCCAAACATCACAGAGACTCTTGAAACTGTCTCGTCTGCTTGTTGTCCTCTGTGCAATATTATGACTTATTGCCAGTAGGGAAGCATTAATTTCCAGGGCTGGACCCTACAATCTACGCAAAATTTGGCCTCCGAGGCGGCTAGTCATCATCTAGCAGTGAGTCATTCGCTCCGCTCCGTCGTTCTTCTCCCCCGTTAGATGGCAACCCTGTGCACCCCCTCCTCCCCCCTCCCCCCACCCACACACTCATCTCTCCTTCTGTATATTCCCAAATGGATTTGTCAAATCTCGGCTTATCCTCTAGCCCCACTTCCACCCCTGCCCTCTTATTCATCCAGCCACCTACCACACCCTCATTGTAAATTAAGCGATTTTTTTGGCTATAATTATTTCTTCGAGCTTTTTATCCTTAAATTTACTTGGTCTTAATTTCCAACACGACGCTCGTACGTGTACACGCGGTCCAATTAATAACAAATTAAAACAGGGCGTTCGCCTATTGGGGCCCGTGCTGGAGGCTCCTCTTCTTTTACCCTCGTATTTTCTTCTTTTTTTTGCCCTTAGGTATACTTTGTTCCACATTATGTTTTCAGAAAACTGACTGTATGACGCCACGTTTTCTTCCACTACGAGTGCAAAAAATCCGTAAACATCCCATTCGTATACTCTAACAGTAACTGTCTTGAGTGTACAAATGTGATATCCACATGTTTTGCACTCAAAGTGCAAGGAAACGAGTCGTCATCCAGTCAGTTTTCTGAAAACATAATGTGGAACTAACTATAGTGAAATTATGAAGAGAAACCATTAGAGAAAAGGCAAAAATCGTTAAAACAAAGGCTTTTCGAGGATCGTAATACTGATTCGAGGGTTAGAAAAAAATGTCTGATTTTTTCCACTTTTTTCCCGATGGTTTCCTCCTCCCCCCTTTTTTTTTGGAAGGCTAGGGGCAACTAATGAAGCCATAATACATAGTAAATAAAATTTACAGCTTGGAGTCGACAGCGCTCAAGTTTATTATTATTTTTTCTCTTCAGAAGTTTCTTAATCATAATTTTGCAATTTTGCGCATACTGGCCAACAAACGCTTATTTCTTTCGCTTCCTTCACTCAATCAGCGCATTTACCTTACCACTGTCAAACCTTCCTCCCGCTTGCCTTCTTAACTGCAGTGACAGCTTGGTGTCATCGAATTTCTATAACAGAGTCTGTGAAAAACTGCTTATTTCCAGTTTGGAGTCCTTCTACCTTCTTGGGGAAACCTGGATTCTTTCATTTTTTTTTTATCTGGTGGATGGTTACTAAATAAAAAAAAGTGTGCTTTACATCATCTGAAGATGAGCTATTCTGAACCTTACTAGAAATTTTAGGAGAAGGAAAAATCCCAGTTAAGGGAAGGGCAAATCCAGGGATTCAACCCGGGAAACATCGTACATATCGGCCGAAGGAACGTCCAGAATAGATCCCATATTTGCTGAAACCGATCAGGGTAATGTGTTTTTCCAACAAGTATGGGATCTATACTGGGCGTTCCGTCGGCCCATGTGTACGAATGTTCCCGGGCTGAATCCCTAGATTTGCCCATCCCTTTACTGGGCTTTTTCCAACGGAACGTCCATAATAGATCTCATATTTGCCGAAACCGATCAGGGTAATGTGTTTCTTCAGCAAGTATGGGATCTATTTCGACGTTCTGTCGGCCCATGTGTACGAGGTTCCCAACAACACGTGCCCCCGCCCCCCCCCCCCTCCAAAAATGGCCTTTTCTGAATGATTTGTTGGAATCGGAAGTAACGAAAACGGCACGAAACTACCCAAAAAAGCCTTCGAAATTGTGGAAAAACATTACATATTCCATCATTCATATTCGACATGGCGCCCCCATCATGCACTATGCCCCCTCCAGACCAAATTCCTGTGTAGTCCCACATCTGCATAGAAACCTTGGACAATTTTTCGTGCACCTAACATGCACACTGCTTCACCTTGTCTCGTCTCTGTACGAAATGTTGAAAGCTGTTTATCCAGTGCCACACTGACTTCCATATATCTACGTCATCCCTTTCTCAAATTGTGCCTACACATCACACGCGTATGACTGTATTACGACGATGCATGGCTGACTTCCAAACCAGAGACGGGTGGAATTTACAGGAAGTCGACACCACTAATTCGAAACATGTGCCTCCGTTTTGTCACCGCATTATTAGGATGCCCGATTGGTTTCGCTTTCGGTTACGCCTGTTTGGCCGAGCGTCCTTGTGTGAAGAATGTGCTAATCAAAACCACTGTACTGTACTTGGAAATTTTTGAATAATTAAAAAAAAAAAGATTGGGTCTACAGCTAGTAGTAACTACGAGAAGGGTGTAGGAGAGAGAAAAAAGTCTAAGTAATCTAGGTAATCTCTGAGTAACTAAGCAGCGAAGCCAAGGAGAGAAGGGATCAAAAACGGGCCTAGTCAAATGAGAAGTGTTGTGGTGTTATCTATTTCACTCCGTTCCCTTTCCCGTTTTTCGTCTTTGGCTGGTTGATACGATACCATTTATGATTTAAATAGGTATGAGCCGGGGGGAAAAAGCCAGAGGTAAATGGTAAAAATATCCCTGAAAAAACATCTCCGGAAAAATATCCTAGTGTACATCTTCTCGGATAAATATGCCCGGGAAAAAATTTCCCCCCAAAAATATTGACGAGCTTGATGCACACGTTCATAGAGCGCATCGCGTATTGAGGGCATAGGCAAAATAAACCGTACATCGAGAGCACATCGGAATTTTTTTCTTCATATATTCAGGCAGTGAGTTTCAGGCAGTTTTGATTGGTGAGACTTTAGGATATTTATTGTTCCCTTGTGAATGCCCCCTCACAGTTCTGATCGCGTGCTGCCATACCGAAAACCCCACTTGAATTGGAATGACCATTTCCCCAGGAATTCCTCACTATTTTACGCCGGGGATATTTATAGTGAGGTATTTTCTTTCGGGAATATTTAAATTGGGATTCCCCCACCCTATCCGTGATGTTTTTCTTAAACTCTCTTGAGCTGACTCACTTCCATTGACTGTAGAAACATTTCCAGAAAGGTGCTGCCACCAACAGCTGTCTCGGCCAAGAAACCTCGACAGCCACTAAAGCTTTTAGTCTCTTAAATCCCATTTCTGCCAACTGGACGACGCAGGACAGCCATCTCATCTTAGAGGTTGGCGAGCGACTGGCTTTTGTACGTAACTACAGTTTCTCACGCCTCTTGCGTTTATTTATTGCTCCCCACTTTCGAAACTATCTTTCAATGTCCGTTTGGCACAAGGGTCCGTTTGTTGTTTTAGAAGCAGCTGCCCAGATTTCCCGCTTATTCTTGCACTTACTTCTTCGTCCCTTCCCCTTCTCCCAGTCAACCACGAAGGACATTGCAAACTAAAGAGTGTTTTGTTTAAAGAGGTTGGTTTGTTAAGTTCCCTCTCTTACACGCTATTTATATATTGTCGTTTGCATGGGTCATCACGGGAAAAAGAAAGGATCATTTTAAGTCTTAGTGGGAATTATGGATGATTCCGGGGACCCTTACTCATTCCCGTGACCACAAACAGTTGATTCACAGATGAATGTTTTAGTTGATGTTTTTATTTACAGCATGTGCAATTAATTATGGGATTGTGTCAAACCATGATGCCGTGTGATATGTTTACTTCATCTTTCTTAGTGATGGATGGGAAAAAATGCATTTTTTGTTTATTTTTTGCCTGTGATTTTTTTTATAGCGTGTATTCAGTATGATGTATTAGCTAAAGATAACCCATCTGTCACAAGGCTAGGACCGAGAACTTCATTATTACGCCAGTAAGACTGACTTCCAAATTTTGGTATAGTTAGGTAAGGCCAGCTGAGATAGAAACTCGCTGGATCTGTCTCCAGATCAGCACATGAGGCATGACATGAGCCTGGCATAAAGCAACCAGGAGCGTTCTGTACCAGCCAACGCGAAACAGATCGGACTTTTGGAAACTTAGTGAAAATGATGCCCATCTGCGGTAGTTAAAGTGGCAATATCACCAATTGAAAGTCTGCTGAATCTGGCAACATCTAGCGCTATCTAGCACTTGCTTGTGTGAAGCGAAGGAATGTGCAACATCATTTCTTATAACGAAACAAACAAGCCGCGAGCCTTGTTTTTTGCATGGACAGTGAATATGTGGAGACTGAATCAGGCGTTCGACGCATAATGATGACTCAAGATCTTCACAAATTTCTTAAAGAGAAATCTTTACGTCTTCGGTGGCTTTCTTTGTTTACATTTGTTTTTTATTTATTTATTTATTTATTCTTTTAAATCAGTATATCTTCTACATACCCATGCATCTTGCCGGCTTTCTCCAACGTAAATTGTTCCGGTGTCATTGGCTCACACCCCTTCCGGTAAACATTCCGCATAAATGTGGTAAACTTTTAATTATTATTATTAAAAAAACTTATTGAGTGAAAATTTGTTGGTGCGTCCTCGTGCACCCGGGACCAAGCTGTAAGGGTTAACAATATCTCTGCCGCTAGATGGCGCCACCGTATGGTTTTAGTATGGTTTTAGTATGGTTTTCAATCGGTCATAGTGACACTTTAAAACAGAACTCTCAATCACTCGATGATAGTGCTTGCATCTTGCAAGTTTTTGCTCTTACGTCGATTCTCGTTTCCTTCTGCACCTGCGCCGACCATCTGTCGCACGCAAACCCAGCTTGAAAGTATGCTTCAACTTACTGACGAGAACAACATAAATAAGGAAGTGCGTATCTTAGGTGGTCATGGTGGCTGAAAGGTGGCAAAGGGTGGCTGAAAGAGGACCTATAGCAAAGTCCTTGCGAGTTTGTGTTGGCTATAGTAGTAAGAGAGACACCAGCCTCCGTCTACCGCTATGGGATCTATTCTGGACATTATCTCGGACCCCTGCAATGCTCGGAGGTTTTTAGGTTCATTTTCCTTGTGTCCCCCCCCCCTCCTGTGGGAAATTGCACGTGGCAGAGAAGATTAGACTGAACTAAAAGGGGTTGTATTAGGGCGCGTTTGTGCAACGAGACCTTCTCGCTCGCCGAACGCTAATTGCTAGGCAACCGTTATTTATTTACGATTAATTTCCCGTTTCTGTTGAATGTATGAGGTAATAGGTAACAAATTAAATGTATTATAAATAACAACACGGATAAAGAACAAATTGCAACAGTCATTTTAAACATTGCTACAACATTGTTGCCATTTCACGCTATTTCCAAAATTTACTATTCTCGCTGAAAAAACAGTTTCTAGCAGTGATCAAACGATAGCAGAATAAATAGCTACTCGCAGCGAGAATTCAAAATCCAACATGGCGTCCATTTCGGGGTTGTCGCATCGAAGACAAATAATCGAATACCGGCATTCAGAAATCTGTCCGTCGTCTTGTATAGCAGTAAAAATTGTTTTCTAGCTGTCGTAAATCGACGCTGTCATTGTGCACGCTTCGTACGTCGTGTCGCGAGGCACGAGGAGGAGATTTGCGTCCGCGTTGTTGCCATGGTTACTACGTATAGACAACTTGAAAGCCACATTTTCGATAAAGGCGAGAAGCAGCCAGCAGATTTAGTATTAACTAAGTGAAAGCTAGTAAGCGAGAAACTTGTTGTTGCATAAACGAGCCCTTAGGTTGGGGAACTTTAGGCTAAGATTAAGTTAAAGTTGTGTTGAAGAAAAAGGCCTATTGAAGGCTTAACTGAAGAGGGAGCCTCTAACGTGAAGGGCCCTACGGGGAGATAGGGCCACCCGGAGGCTAACTGATTCTGCATGCTTGCACATTTTTGTTTTGTACCTTTCGGTTACCCCTGACAACCGCGAAATAACAAAATTTTTGGATAATGGAGAGTTCTAGAAGGTTCCAGGAGCAGGAACCGGAAATGAAATAAAAAGCCATAGATATGCCACCTATGAAAGATTAAACAGGTAAGCTCGCCAGCAAACATTGAAGAACACCAGATTTGGAACACTCACCTTACTAGACTTTATGTTTAACACGACTTTTAAGGTTCATAATTAAACCGATTTGTCTATACGAATATTAGTTCTTCAGATTAAAAACAAAACTTTCGTGCAGTGTGCAGTACTCCTAAGTTCAAAGCAAGTCTAGTGCAAACCAGTTGTAGTTCTTTAAACTTGCTATTCCTCCGCCGGTCTAGTAGGAAGCTATGTTGTCACGTTGCCCCTTTATTGTCGCATAGGCATCTGTTTCTGTTGGGGCCTAGTTCAAAGGGTTCAAAGGGTTTTGTGGCGAGCGTTAACCGCTTCCGGTTATGTGACCGACAAAGTCCTAAGGCCCATAGTCTTCCGTCAACAATGCATGTCGCAATATTTCGTTTGTTACTTCTTCTTACTGCTCATTTACATTACCCTTCACATTGTCGGCTGCTCCCCCTTTTTCATTGCTACCGTACAAAGAATGAATTTGCTACCCATTCGTTTTGTTAAGGCTTACATCCGTATGTTACACGCTTAAGCATTTTTTAATACTAATGTATATCAGATAGATATTTCCGTTGAATCTAAACAGGTATCGGTTAATGGTTAGATATCGGTCGGTATCAGAACGGTATCGGCAGAAATGTTTGGGGCAGGTAGGATATCGGGACGGGCCGGAAGACGCTCGAGGTCATGGCCTCCCTGGTCGATCAAGCCGTAGTAAGAACGACCCTTCTTGCGAAAACAGCTTAGTGAATTCAGCCGTAGACTAGTTTTTAGCAAGCTGAAAGTAAAAAAGGAAAAAGAAAAAAGTAGGTACCGAATGCCCTGTTATTAACGGAGGGCGTGATAAATGTCGAGGGCTCTGGTAGGGAGCGCGTGGAGCGTAATTCGATCGCACTTATTTCGAAAAAGAGACATGAGTTACATTTATCAGCAGACCAGCTCTTTAAGCGAAGTGGGGGGACTGATTGGGCTTGAGAGGTTCCGTTTACGTAATTGAGCCATGGGGTGTCTGCTGTATTTTAAGATAGCGAGGCGGATTGAGTTTGGAATAAAGTGCTCTTGTTGTCTTTGACGGAGTTGACTGACCGAGTGCAGGCAGTGAAGTCGTGTTCCTTAATATTTTTGTCGGGAAAAAGCCGCGCACCAACTTCAGTGGATACAAAATGAGACACAGACAGGTGCATGATGGTATACAAATTACGACGTCAGGGAGCATTACTGTATTCCGTCGTGAATCCCAAATGGTAAATCGCTTTGGACAATGTTAGCACGACTATGCCACAGTCTCTGCTACCCCTGGCATTTAGGGCAGACTAGGGCCCTGTAATGCCTCGTGCTCATGTGTACAGTGGCATGTTAAAGATGCTGGACATTTCCGATTGAAATTACCTAGCAAAATTGTCTCTTTCTCCTTCTGGCACCAGCTAGCAAGCCATTCGCCTGGCCTATTCTTAAGGTGAATAGGTGAAAATATCGCAAATTAGATGTTTGTTAAGAAAAAAAAACTAGGCCTAACAGAAAGAATTTGGCAGAGTTCACGCCAGCAAAGATAAGTTTTTTTTTTGTGTGGCAAAACCTCGTTCACAACCAGTGCAATAGCGGAACTATTATTTTCGTTGAATTTTTCATCCACTCTCGTTATCTACAATTCTTCTTTTCACCGGACAGCGTCTCGTTTCTGATCGCTCAGTCCGTCCTGGTTCCGCCGGTCTTTTATTACGGAATAATGCATCGATAAACGCCTAAATTGACACCGTTAGAGGGTCACCAACGAGTCCTCCTATTGGCTAAGAGCTACTTCAATGCGTTCGGGTGTAGGAAGTTGTCTTCTCCAAGTGATTTCAAAGTCAACCGGAAGTCACTAGGTGTTATTGTGTCCCTTTAATGAAGCCATATAATCCGAACCCTGGACCCGAAAGGGACGAAGATCGGGAAGGAAGGAGCGTTAGGGGGAGTAGGGCGGGATGACGGGGGGGGGGGGTGGGGGGAAGCACGAGATTGATCCAATTGTGATTCACTCCTGCTTGGCTCGCGCCGCCTAATGATTCGAGTGATGTGCGGCGTTGTGAGTAATAACCCTTTGGTGACAAAAAAGGTGTCTTTGTTGCGACACACGGAGATTTAATTAAGTTGGAGTAGAGAAGGTGAATAAGGAAGCTGTTCTATCAAAAACTCCAAAAACTCGATTTAGTATTACGATCCTTGAAAAGACTTTGTTTGGATGGATGGTTTTTATTCATAATTTTATCTATATCTACTTAAAGGGTAAAAAATAGGGAAAAGAGCATGGGGGGGGGGGTAAAAAGTGCCCCAATGTGTGCATGCTCTTTTGTATAAAAATCCTTGGTCTTTTTCAACACTAATCACATAATAACTAACGCGAGGTTGTTGCCAACGGACAATATTTCAACATTTTATGCAATTTAATAAAGAATCAAAGTATTTAATTGTTTGGTGTTAATCTTTTGCCTAGACGGTGAGATCGAGCTAAATCTAAATCCAAATGTCAATGAGTTCTTTCATGGCTTCGCACTTTTTTGTTAGTGTCGGTAAATTATTGATCATCATAATCTTCTAGCTGTGAAGCCGTGGGCAAATAGGACTATTATTTGAATTCCCATTGTAATGGAACAGAAATAACAATGCACAAAGAACGAAGTACCAATGCGAATAATAACGCGACATTCATTTTTTTTAGGGAGCTTGAACCCAAACTGGGGTATCTGCCCCACGACGATGACAGGGACAATTTAGCTGGAGAAATACAAGCAGAAGACCCTGGATCTTTGCCATCCACGCCATAAATAAAGCGATAACAAATCCACAAATTGTCTGTAGGTAACAACAACGTCTCAATGTTACGTGCTGTGGGTTTCTTCCAAAACAGTAAGCACAGAGAAACAGAAGGCAAACCTGGTGACCACTAGTAACCACCTTAGAAAACCTAAGCGTTGACGTGTTTTGACCTCACTTCAGTTGCAAGGGCTCGTCACAAAATTCGAGTAGGCCATCTCACCTACTCGTATTTTTCGACGAGGCCCTAGGATTCCAGTTAGACCTTTGCCTTAACATCAAAGACTTCTTTTTTGTTTTCTGATTCGTGGTACCTTGGCATACCGTGTTGTGCTTCTGTACGCTTCTTTGGTAACAAGATGGATGAGTACTGAATTCACTCAGATTTTCAGGAAGAATTCATTAAGTCAGTTTATAACTAAAAATAAACAACAGAAACAAAGTCAAAATTTTTTAAATTTTGATATCCGTTTCCTCACCAGGTATTTGGAGAATGGTTTAATTTATCACTGAGTAAAAGGTTGTGAAGCTGCCATGCCTGTTCAGGCTTGTCAACAAAGTTCGTTACTACCTTGTTCAGTGGGTGAAATTTCAAACCGTTCAAGAATTTGAATATCTTTACAACGCAACTTTTGTTACGTACAGAGCATTACGTCACCTTTTGTCATTCTGCCACTTGGACAGACCACGCTCCCTACCTTGTCCGAGGCATCACCACTCCCCCCGACGTGTAGGGGGGGGGGAGTTGGGGTTGGGGGATGTTGTCATTTGATGAATCTGCGCTTGTGTCCAGGCATGCATGACAAAAGAGTCACCCTAGCAATGGGCACGTGCCCCCCTCGTGGGCCGTTAGTTATAGAGGCAAACAACTGCCACGTAAGCAGTAACACCGTTGAATTGTCCCCCTCTGTTGAGGGTTGGGGGAGTAGGGGAAGTGCTTGCCGTGCATGGAAAAATTAACAAGGCTAGTTGAGCTGCATAACTAGTAGTGCGAGCGAATACACCAGTTTCGTCCGCTGTTAAAGTTGTACATCACATAAAAAAAAGGCCTAACGAGGTCTAAAAGTGTTCCTCGGGCACATCAGACGTGAAATTGACGAGTTACGAGTTAGGAAAGCTGATATAATATACAATCACATGGATATTGGTTTTCAGTACATGACTTCTCAATGTTGAACCCACTTGGCCTTCCGTCCTGTTTGACGGATTTATACAGCTGTGATTTATACAGCTGTCTTTTGGGCCAATAAAAAGGCATTGTCAGCACGATTAAAATGGTATATTGAAACATCAAAATTTGTCTTAAATTAAGATTGGGATTCACGAACGATCCCGAATACATGCAGCCACTTACGAAGCAACCCGAAAGAGGCTTCTCTGTAAGGCTAGGGCGTGTAATCGTTGTCAACTGTGACAGGATCGCGTCTTCTGCCTCTTTCGTCGCGAAACTCGGCGCTATAAAAGCCCGAGTTAAACAACAAACGGGATCAGAAGGTTCCCACACCTATTGGTGAGTAGACAGAACGAGCTAAGGCAAAGGAACAGAGAAACGAGACGTACAATTCGACGAAACAAAGTGGCCGAAGAGAGTGACTCTTAGACGGCTATTGAGGGTTCGACCTAGTCTGGTGCGCAAACCTTAGCACAAAGACACGCGAGGAGGAAGTAACTCGGGGCTTAAACCATAAACATGCGTTGTCACAGTTATTACCACCAACACCATTGCAAGATAATGGCAGAAAGTTGTCAAATTTTGTCATAAACGCTTAAAAAAATATTGATACGAAGGTCATAACGAAAAAAGATGCACGTACCACAAAACAGAAAAAAATGTATTTGTTCTCGTGAATTTTCGGTAAAAGACGTATACAATGCTGTAGCTACAATCATGTAACGCTTCGTTTTATCTTCATCAGAAGCGTACCACGAAAAAAAAACGACTAAAGTTTACGTTCCTTGAGTGTTCTGTTTTTGATTTGATGTCTGATCGTTTTGTTTATTTTTGATTTTGATTTATTTTGGTTTATTTTCATTGTTTGATTTGGTTTTGATTTATTTGATCTATTTTGATTTGACGTCCATTAAGAATTCTCCCTGATTACAGCCGCAGCAGACAACTTCCGATTTTACTGATGTGCAGGAGCCTGTAAGATAATATATTATTTCCTAACTCTATGTGCCTGTAAAACAGTTTTTCAACTTCGTTAGGCATAAGTTTCAAGTCAAACTGAAACTTGAATTCGATTTGACTGAATGTAAAAAAAGCCATATCACACGTGAAGCCATGCCACCACAAAAATAACGTTGCAATCTAGCCCTGAATGTATACAACATGTGCTAAGCATAAAAACCAACTTGAAAGCAAATTGTCCAAGGGCGTCAGCACATCGGGGTACTGCGGGCACGTCCCCCCCCCCTCCCCATCCGTTTATTTGCGATTTTATGCTCTTTAGGTAGATAAAATTTGGGGGAAAAACCATGCGGGGGGGGGGAAGGAAGACCGTTAAAAAAAGACTTTTCGAGGATCGTAATAGAGATTCGAGCGTTGGAAAAATAGTGCCTGCCCCTTTTTTACCCTTTTTTCCTGATCTTTCCCATCCCCCAACCTTTGTTTTTTTTTTTTTTGGTGGGGGTGTGTGGCGTGCTTTATTCCGTCTATGGTTAACCGATGAAAATTAGGACAAGCATAGGCATAACAGAAGAACAACACAGAGCAGTCATGGATTAGAATGCAGACTGTTTTGTAAAATCATGTATTTTTTTTTGCCTACCTTTAACGAGCTACGTGTTAAAGGTGCTTTCTTCTTGTGAATGTTGGCTTCCTTGCGAGACACGATTTTCCTATATTCATTCAGAACTATAAGGAAACGTTGAAAACGCTATATTTATGTGGGATGGTTATCGAAATACCTGAGGAGGTCCTTTTAAATTTAAAGTAGCAATAAAAACCGTCATTTTCACTACAATATTATTACCACGGGACACTAGTGGGTGTCAGAAAAACCGTCATTTTCCCTGAAGAATTCCCCACGAGTAAACGTACCCGCAGAGTAAATTTATAACCCGCCACAGTTACTAAATCATCCTGTTAAACGCGTCGTCCGGAGAGGCCATTTAACTTATTTCGTAGCCACTTTAGCGTCCTATTTTAAATGTCCATTTTTGGTAATTTACGACCTACTCGTTTGGCGTTTAACACTGAAATTAGTCCTACGCCCCTTCTAAAATCGTCGTAGTAATTTTTCTTTTTAAACACCGGGTGTTTGTGTTTTGCTCGGCGTTTTTTTTTTTCCCTCCTTTTCCGAGCTATCTATTTTAACTTTCTTTCCGCCATTTGACTCTGACATCCTCTAGCATGCATCCATCTTTGCTTGAAGGTCCATAAAAGCCCAACCAACCAAAGAAACTCTAGAAAAAGAATCTTTCTTTCTGTTATCGAAGTCTCAAGTAGGCCTATTTTTTTCCAAAGTTCTACGGGAAACAGCATATGCACTCTCCTATAGCAGAACGCAGCTATTTCAAATTTGGCACGTTTTCAGAAGAGAATCGGATTCTTGTTGATGCACGATGGCAACAAATACGCTTTACATTTTTCTAACCGTGTGTTTCTTTTCTTCAAAGCCATTTAGCGCTTCAAAACTATTTCTTTTCTCTGCTATTACGGCGTTCCGCTACAACGAAATCAAAATCATTGTAAGTTTAAAGGTACATTCCACCCAACGCCATTTTTCTCGATCCTCCTCATCAAGTACGGCTCCAAAGGTCATTTACTTCCCGTTAGTCAATCCATTACAAAAATCCGTTTTAAAATGTAGCGTCTAGGAGATATTCTGTTTAAATATTGGTAACTAATTTAATAGCATCCTGCAAATATTTACCTTGCAATAACCATATGATGTTTCATCCGTGTGTGTGCATGTACTAATTTTTAATCGTTTCCTAATAATTAGCACGAGACCAAAAATTTAAAAGACTAATGTTAAAATACGAAAATACGAAATTATATAGTGTGTAGGGTGCAACTTGTCATTCGATGAATAGGCACCTTTAAGAGGAAGATTGGTTACATAACTGCAAGGCTGACTGAGATAGAAGCGGAGGGCCCGAGTTTCTACCTCAATCGGCCTTAAACAACTGAAATAAGGTATAAAAAATTATGACGCTACTGGCGAATGCTGCGCAAGGCTGTACGCTGAGTGACTGCGAGCACCAAGTGAATGCTACGGTGTGTGGGACGGTATAGGTCAATGCAGCGGGACAGGTGGCTAAGCACTGGCTGTGGGGCTAACGCAAGTTCCAGAAAGACATATATGGTACCAGGTTAAGCCGATCAGTACCGTTTTATCACAGTGCTTGCATAACACAGCGTTGGAGAGTTATGAATTGCACATTTCAAAGAAGTTCAAAACGGCTCACACTCTTATTGAACGACCCCTCCAAACTGGAGCCTTTTTTTAAGCCTCTTTTTTTTTAGTACACATTTTGACCCTTTCTTTAAGCCCGTTCGGAATGTGCAAAAAGCTAAACGCATTCTCTATACCCGCGAGGAAGTCCTATCTTACAATTTATGTTACCTTGTCGAGCCTAAACTTTCAACGGTTAATTTTAGAGTGAGCAAAAAAAATATCCATCTTCAAAATTAAGTGAACTAACACTTAGGAAGTCAAGAACCTGCCTCAGTTTCCTATCGATGCAGTTTCATCGTAACAGCTATACTTTCCGAACTCCATGAGCTTCTGTGAAACTCTTTAACAGATCTGCCTTGAGAATCAAGATACAAACAAATAAACACCCCGAGAATGTCTACTTGACAACCAGGAATCCCCAATTTAATCGCAGGAATTCCACCTTAATCTCGGGAATCCCAACTTCGATGTCAGAAATCCTGACTTTATTACGAAAATTTTCTTCTTACTATTGTATTTTTATGTTGTACAAATAGGCCTTAAACTACAGAAAGATACAAATAGTTAGTTTTGAAGGTAGAAACGAATAGTCGATTTTAAATAAATAGGATTTTTAATTATCGATCATCTGCCTTTTGTATCACTAGCACAAATGAAATATAACGCTTAAACCAGCAATTCACAATTGTACAGCTTCATTTCTTTTCATTCAAACACCTTGTAAGATGCATCAAGGTTTTTCTTGTTTTTTTGTCTGTGGTGAAGGCGAACTAAAGCAGAACGACCAACAAGTAAAAACCTTCTAGTATCTTACTTGGTCGACCACGAATGGTGATCACAATATCTCAAGATCTAGCATAACGTCTCATTGGAAAGCGCACACTTCATTAGCAATAGCTCTCTTTGCCGAACAATTTCAAGCAAAACTACAATTCTTGAAGTTTTCAAACAGACAAAATTCCCATTTACTCGAACATTTGTCCTGGTCGCTTCACGCCTCGACCAATCAGTCATTTTTAAACATTAGCTTGACAGGGTCTGTTTACATGTGTTTTGCAGTCCGTGTTCTAAAGTTATCGAATGCGGAGGTCCAGAAAAGATCAACCAAGAGTCGCGTACGCACACGAACGTTACTGTAACGTTACTATACGTATAGGGGTCATCCTCTCAAATTATCGATTCTCCCATGTTAAGGAGATTGTACGTAGAACGCTTTTTATCTCAAATCGTGTGCCGAAAATTGGAACGGGCTGCCAGTAGAGGTAGTGACAGCTCCATCCCTTAATATTTTAAAAATGAGACCATCGAAACAGGAACAATTTTTAACAAAAATATGTCAGATGTACATAACGGTTTTTTTTTTGTAATTGCAATCATGAGGTATGTATCAGTAGTCTTGTTGATCCCTTCTCGTCCTGTTGCGAATTTTTTTTTCGTAATGAAATTTAAACTAAACTAGACGATGTAGAATTTTCTTTTTCTTTTTTCGTTTTCTTTTTTCGTTTCTTTTCTTGTGGCTATGCAGAAAATAAAAGTGCATGCTGTAGAAAAACGAGTCTGTTTAACAATTCTTAAAAGAAAAAAAAAAACAGAAAGGTTCGTAAATTTCCAGCTTCCCACCCCATGATACAAAAATGCGTGAAAAACAACCTTCAAGAAAAGAGAAAAATAGTGAAAAGATAAGTCAGTTCTTCACGGGGAACCAAGTCATTCGTCGGCACCATTTAACACTTAGCACCGACTGTTCTTGCGTCGAGATTTCGGGGAAGGCGTCAGATTTCAAAAACAAAGACGCAGTTGTGCTAAGAAATTGCTAAACGTGCACCTGGCTATGCAAAAGACTGTTCCAAATAAACCTTTCATAGAGAAACTGCATTTTTTTTTAAGACTCGTTTTTCAACCAGTGCCATTTTGACAAATTTGCTGTTTACATTTCGATTTGTAACACACTAGGCAACTTCCTTATTAGCTTTAAACATCGGTACGCTCATTAAAGGCCATTCTGTTTACGTAGGTTCTTTTTATGTAACACACCTAGACTGTTGTTTTGTTTTTGCCGTGGTTCTTAAGCCTGAAATCAACGACCTTTATTCGCAAACTCCTTACAGTGAAGTGAACTATCTTTAACGCGGCGGTATCAGGATGTGGTCCGTCCAATCAGTGTTAGGGCGCGTTTATGCACGACTCGCCTTTACATTCTTCCGAAACCATCCGAAATCCAACATGGCGCCGGTTTTAGCTCTGCCGGCTCGTAACGAAAATAGTAAGTAATTTGAGTTTAGAAGCGACTGTGAAAATTGTTTCGTCAGAAGGAATTATTTATATTATTGTCACGAATTATAAGATTGCAAGAGTACTAAAACGATATTGGATTAAGCTAGTCCAGGTAGCGTTGTTACCATGGCAACGACACCTTTGCAACCGTGATTAAATTGCAAAGGCGAGTCGTTCCGTACACGGGCGCGTATAGCCAATGACTCGCCTTTGCATTATCGCAGCTAAAATTTAATCACGGTAGCAAAGGTATCGTTACCATGGTAACAAGCCTACCTGGGTTAGCTCTAGCCGACATCGTTTGAGTAAATGCTTGCAGTCTTATAATTCGTGATAATAAGATAAAGAATTTCTCCTGACGAAACCATTTTTACAGACACTGAACTCACATTATAGACTGTTTTCGTTGCGTGCTGGCAAAGCTAAAACCGGCGCCATGTTGGATTTCGGATGGTTTTGGAAGATTGCAAAAGCGAGTCGTTGCGTTAACGCGTCCTTAAGCAGTAGCACGAAAAAGAGTGCGAGATTTTCGCGAGTTGCATCGGTAAGGCAGCGGCTATTTTTTTTTTTTTACTCTAACATCAGTGAAGCGATTTGCGCCATTTTTATTAATTCTTACACCATATTGGCTGTTGATTTTGCCAGACCTACTGGACGAATGGACTTAAAGCTGGACGAAGGAACGAATAAATAGTCAATATCAAACGTACGTTTAGATTGTTTTAAAGTATATTCCTCTAGTCGTCTTCAGTGGGGCACATAACCTAGTTTGGATAAGTAAACAACAACAAAATCAGCAGGATACTAAAGCCAATCGACAATTCGACTGAAAATCTGCAACGTTTGTTGTATCGCGTCAACAGACCGTCGAACAGACCGTAACAAGCTGACATCGGACATGGCATCATACGTAGTTTGGGTTCGTGCTTCCTAAAAACAAACAATAACAACCACAATACATTGCTGCGTTTGGTTTGGTTGCCGTAATGATCGGCTATCCTCGGTAATCATGATGGTTTATATGCTCTGTTCCACATTATTTTTGCAGGAAATTCACTGCATGACGCCACGTTTCCTTGCACTATGCATCTACACAGTTGATGTTAGAGTCTACGAGTGGAATATTTACGAGGTTTTGCACTTGTAGTGGAAAAAAACATGTCGTCATACTGTCAGTTTCATGCAAACATAATGTAGAACAGCTCGGCACAATCCAAATATGTGTGTTATCTACCGATATCCGCATCTCAGCCCTCTTGTAAAAATACAAGGATGCAGGAAGATATAATTTATTTTTAAACACAGCAACTTATTTTTCACCATAATAGATACTAAAAACGGGCAATGTGGGTGACATTTCAACCATTAAAATTCATTACAATATTGTGAAAATTTAAAATAGTTCCTTTAAAACTTTCTTTCAAATCGGCGGTTTCGGTGGTATATTTTTGTTTACTTGTGTATGGTTCATTCCATGTAAAACGTCGGATGCATCGACAAGGGCGCTCGCAGAACAGCCAAAGAAAAAAGGGGGTGGGTGGGGGGGAGCCTTATTTTTTCTTCTGAAACGTAACTTATTTTGGCCTAATCAGTGTTACGGATCCTCGAAAAAGCCTTTGTTTAAACGTTTTTAATTTGCTTTTTATGGATTTTCTTCATGATTCTGTCTACCAAAAGGGCAAGAAGGCAAGAAAAGGGCGGTCCGAGCGATTGTTGATTCTTTGCACGAGGGAAGCAAGCGATAACCTATACTTCTTATTTTTCTTAAGGTGATGAGAACAATCTCACATTAAAGACACAAATGTCTAGAGCTGTATGTTTTTTTCGATGTTGTATTCAGCAAACGGCTAATCCAGCCCCCCTCCTTCCTCTTCCACACCTATCTTCCCCGCCCCCTCAAAGGTTTACAGTTACGATAAACGGTCCCCTACGGTCCAGTAATTTGGTGCAGACTTTCAACTCTATTTATTTTGAAACAGAATCTAAAACTCGACTCCAACTCAAAACCGACCAGCATGTGGTGGAGAAGATGAGGAGAAAGCATACTGGGTAGCGACCTTTAAAACCAGAACTGTGTATACATGTTAGAAAACCATTAATTATGGAAAAATGTTGCCGTTGTTACTTAGCTTCGAGGAACACAACATACATTTCAGGAAGAATTGCCATCTCCGGAGACTCGAACCTGAAATCATTTACTTACAGGTCGAGTGGGCGTACCGTTCAGGAATCTTTCTGGCTTTACAGCCGAACCCGGCTGAAACACTGTACACTCTGTAACAGCCATAATCGTAAAGGACACCTCTCTCCTCGTATCTACCCCCACCTGAAACCCAAGGCGCAGTGGTCAACGAATAAAAGTATTCTCTCTCTCTCTCTCTCAGACTTCTGTATTACGCAGTTCCGGAATTTGCAAATATTATAGTTACACTGCAAAAAAAGTTCAAATTTGAAAACATCTTCGAACAAGGTATCGTATATCAATTTTTTGTTTTGTTTACAAAATATATTTTTGGATTAATACGTACAACTCAGTCTTTGAGGTCGCCGACTCGAGCTTTCTTCATAATAAGAAAATTCTTTTGATCAAAACCGAGGTCAGAAGAGGCAGGACAACACATGTTTTTGAGTGGTGCTAAGTAGACACAGCCAAACGCAAAGGTGCTTAGCTCTGCTTAGCTCTGCTAATTATCTCCAGATACACATATACACCCTTAGAAACAAAAATGGTCGTCCAACTGTAAATATGCTACGACCGGGGCAACGTGTTGACTTATCTTCTTAACGGTAGCTTGGTTTCTCTTAATTTATCCCACAGTTTCCAAGCTGCGCTCGTCGATTATTTGATCTTGTGTTTATCTCTTCGGAAATTCTATACCTAGGTCTCGCCACAGTCAACAAACCCTCTTTCCCGCCCAGTGAGAAAGAAGTATCACATTTTAAAAGCCTTGACTTTGACCTTTTATCTGCCGAGATGGCTTTTGATAGTACAGTCTGAGAGTAGGCTAACTACTAAAAGGAAATAGAAATCCTTGTAAAGGTAGGAACATCATCAGCCGAATGACAGGCTACATCATCTAGCGCCGTCTATGTGGCACTTGATTTCAACAAGCGAAGGAATGCGCAAAGAAATCTCTTTTTACACAACAAACAAGCCACGTGCCTCCTTAATTATTGAACGTAAAGTTGGTGCGTCCACGTGCACCAGGGAGAAAGAGGTCAAGGTTAACGATATCACTATTATTAGATGTCACCCATCTAGCGGTTCAAAATCTGTGTTTCAAAATGGTCAATATAGTCCTACAGAAAAAAAAAACACTTGTGATGGCGTTAGGCTTAACTTTACCGCTAGCTGGCTGGTGCACCAACTTTACACTCAATAATAGCACGTGGCTTGTTTGTATAATAAAAGAAGCATTTATTTATATGTTCGTTCGCTTGTTGAAAGTAAGGGTTAGACAGAACTAGGCATCGATAAATGGCTATAGATGCCGCAGCCTGTCATTTGGTGGCAATCCCCCTTTAAGGTATGGTCATTTTCTGTTTTGTAGGTCACAAATGGTCGCAGTCATGCATGCAAAAAGGTGTCCAGTAACCCTTTCGTGCATGGTGTCCACAAAAAAAAAGAACAGCCATAACTAGATGCGGGGAGAATTTTAGCTCCTCAGCACACCGCGAGCTTTGTGAGGCGTGCTCGGGAGCCTGCGCAAAGCGAGCACCACATCCCAGTCGTCGACATCCTCGTTTCCAAACCAAGCGCATGCCGGTTGCTGTAAGCCATTAATCTGCTTTTCTACAATTCCGAAGTACACCAAACAATCTTATCTTAGCAATTTAGGCATTCCTAGCTAATATTTTCAGGTAATCTGGTGTTAACTCCACTGGTAATCCATGGTAATCTTTGGTACCGGTAATCGACTTCTGCAAGAATTCCGGTGTCAACATTTTGAACAGTTAATACGCCCTTGCATAGCCCTTGCTTCTATCAAACAGCGGGTTTAGTTTTTGTCTACAGTCACCAAGATTGATGTTCCTCCTTGGGGATTTTGGTGCTAAACGCATCTCCCGTGGGTAAACCACTTAATCAACACACAAAAAAGAAAGACTCGTGCACATGTTCTCGTTTTTGTGTAGCCACGTGGGTTTCTTTGCTGCTTAGTTAAGTAGATATGGTCAAAGGTCGTGCCCTGGTCGCAGACGAAGAAGGGTCGTCGAATCCTTTAGTCTCTTCACTTCATTTGGGGTGGTTCTCTTATTAGTAGCCGCACATGGTGGAGGAATTACGTTGGCATGAAAACCAAGGCCCCTTCCCCTATACTTTGAACGAGTTTAGGCGTACTTGGCAATTACCACAATTGCTAACAAGTACATAAACAACTGAAGCAGTGGTGCCAACAAGGTGGGGAAACGTGAGGAGCATCGCCTTGTTGCTATTTTTGGGGGACGAATTCACCCCCCCCCCCCCCACAAAAAAAATGTATGGCTGACTGGCCTATTGGAAGTAAGTAAGTAAGTTCATTCATCCACCACAGGTTACAAAATTAAGCACAAAAGCAAACACTCATTCCACAAGAGCTAATGCTCGCGAAAAGCTAATGCTTGTTTTTATGACTATTTTTATTATTTTTTTTTTTTGGGGGGGGGGGGG
>JAHWFP010156211.1:24890-46503 GCA_023313725.1 Lithobius niger
TTGGGGGGGGGGGGGGGGGGGATAAGTTTTCTCTATATACTTTGTTCCACATTATGGTTGCAGAAAACTGAGTGTATGACGCCACGTTTTCTTCCACTACGAGTGCAAAAAATCCGTAAACATCCCATTCGTAAACTCTAACAGTAACTTTGTTGAGTGTACAAATGTGATATCCACAAGTTTTTGCACTCTAAGTGCAAGGAAACGAGTCGTCATCCAGTCATTTTTCTAAAAACATAATGTGGAACAAACTATAGCGCAACCGTGTTTCTAGCGCAGGCAGAAAGAGCCCATACCTGGAGTTCACGATTGCTTGTGTCATACACTTTAGGAATTCCAGAAATGTCGATGTATGTAGTAGCGCGCCGCCTCAGTCGATGTTGCATACTTATCTGCTTAAGATAAATAAAAAAAAAAGTACATTGTTTAACAGATTAACAGCAGTGTTTTTATTTTACAACAAAATAACTTTACCGCCGCATATTAAAACAAAAAAAAAACTTCGCAGATCCAAACTTTGTACTCTAAAAGTTAGGTATCATGTAATTTAGTATAGTGTATTCTTCATACATTCGTAAACGTATTTCTACACTGAAAGTAACGAACAGGTTTCAACGGATTATTAAGAGGACTTAACAATGACAGAAACGAAGTATAAACAAAGACTTCACGAAATGGATAAAAACAACGTAACGCGGTGGAGTTTTTGACATGCGGGCAGTCTTGTGCGCTCGATACACGGTTCATTATGGTTGTGTGCGCTCGAACATACGAAATTAGCTTGTGCGCTAGTAACACGTGCGCTCGTACCAAGGAACCTAAAAAAATTGTGGGGAGGGAACCCCTCATAGTCTGGGAGGGGGGGGGGATGGGCTCCCTTGAACTGAAGTAATGTTTCATATCGCTCTAATCTCTCCATAGCTGAGAATGACAAGGTGATGAAACTCGAAAACCTGGCGAAATTGGCTTTTCGAATTTCCAATGAAACCTATATAAAATTATAATTCAGGTTGCACCAAGGAAGGATTTTCAGCATGAATTCTAAACTTCAAATTATTGTTAGGGATTGATATGCCTTATTCATTTGGGTGTCAGTGCTACCGAATGGATGGCAAGGCTGTCTCATGTCAGAGGTTCCTGGTGTGGTCATGGCCTCAGCCCATCCCTTTCCTATGGGTACAAAAGTGCCCCGGAAATGCGTTGGAGCTCATGTCAATTGTGTCGTGTAAAGGATATCAGGTATGTCCTAGCCAAAGTGTCCCTCCCTCTCCATCCTAGGATGTGCGAAACTGAAAATTTCAAGTCGAGTTCGAGTTTGGTTTCGTTCTGTAAACTCGACTCTTATCTGACAACTGCAAACTCAATTTCTTCGAGTTTCAAATTTTGTCGGGTTTAAAAAAAATGCTATTTTCTTCGATAAATTGCATGCAGCAAACCTTTTAATCTTTATACGTAAATTCTGTATAATTAGTGCTTTAAAAAGTGTCGAATATGTCGCATAGTCAGTGAGGCAACTAGCCTTTTCCCAGGAGGGGTGCTGCGACAAAACTTTGGGCCCCCACCTAAAAAAGTATAGTTTAGACAGCTTAAATAGTGCCATCATGTCTATTAAAGGCACATAAATCCCTCCGTTCTGGCCGCTTTACTCTGCGTCACCTACGCTAAAATATAGTTCAAACGACCGCAGGGCGCATTGCTCTAAGACGCTAGTCATACTCATTTCGGGGCCGCTCCAACGTGACCCATCGTGAGACCAAGTCGCAAACTTGAGCGAAGGATTAATTATCCTTCCTCCAGGGCCGCGGCTTGCCAGCGATGTGGCGGGAGTTATATACCGCTCGGACCGAGCCGTTTAAAACAAGCCTAATAACATTCACGCGCCACTACTGACATCTGCATCGTACCCTTAGACCAGCAAATGAAAGGTAAATCAGTTTATATAAAACTATTTCCGGTAATGTATCGAGTGAAACTGTTAAAATATACCGGAGGGAGTTATGTGCCTTTAACCAACGAATTAACGGCTCACTCATAAGTCACAGGATGCGCTGATTGAGTGAGCGAAGCGAACTAGATTCAGCATTTGTTTAGTCTTTAGGAAAACTGACGTCATAAAGTGCTCCTAGTGTTAGTGTCATAACTAACTGAAAACCTGTCCGTTTCGGTGGAGGACTGTTAGTACTACCAAGAATTCCCAACCCCCAACGCTATAAACCCCCAACACCCACCCCCGAACCCGCATCCCTATAAATTCTTGGCGCTAATGACCAAGTTGTCGACTCGCCATTAAACCTCACCCCCCCCCCCCTATAAATTTACGGTACTACAGAGCACTAAACAAAAGGCCTCGCACATCATATAACTGAAGCGTACAAAATTTCGCCAAAGTTGCATCAGTGAGCATCATCAATGAGTTTTAAGCTTCATCCATTCATTCGTTCATTCAACTGAAAAAAAAAAGAAAAACAAAGAAAGAAACTGCACACTGTTCTTTTTGTCTCTGTTTCCATGGAGACAGCTGCTGTACCAGTAATACGAAGGTCGACGACTGGTGTCTTTAACAGAGTAACTTTGTTTTTGGTCAAGTGCCCGAGTGTCAAGTTGGTTGATGACGCAAAGGGAATAAATGGGTTGTTTCTAGTCTGGGGCTGATGAAGTTTGGCTGGATGATGAAGTAGTGTTAGAGAAATTTTTACAGAACGCTCTTTAAAGTATCGTCGACGCAATCCATCTGCCTCTAACTGGTACCTAAACCGATTTTTTTTTTTTTAGAGGCGTATATTTTTGGGGGTGGCTGGCTTTGTAGCTCCAACGTGCCCCCGGGGGCGTATTTACTAATTTACACTGAGAGGAAGGGGGTGGGAGCATTGGGGCAATGTAGTTACATGTAGGCTGCTACGTGCTATTAGGCCTACTTTTTTTGATGAAATGGGGAGGGCAGGAATAAATTGTACATACATTTGGCTGGTTTAAACTTTTAACTGACCTTACGACTTTGCGACACCCTTACATTACGCGAGGTCGTTTGAAAACCTTACCCCCCCCCCCCATCGATCCGTCACTGCGTTTCCCCCATGGGTCACGCCCCGTTTCGCCAAATCCCGTTTCGCCTAAATGAAAACAGATTATCAAAATTTGTGTTGATGACCGTAGAATAAATAGCCTAGTTGTGACTCTGAGAGTTGTAAATACAGAAACTTATTTTTTCAGCTGGATTTAAAACATTTATAAAAATGGATAAGGAAGCAGGAATGTTAGAGAGAAAGAGAATTGGAAGAGTGCTATTTTTAATAAAAAAAAAATTTTTTGGGGGGGGCGGTCTATGAAAATAAATTTTGGGGGGTTCGACCCCCCTGACTAAAATTGCTGCCCCACTGCCACTTCCCCAGTAAAGTGATTCCAGCTTCGTAACATGGCCCCACCACGTTTTTAAGGCTTGAGGCCAAAGCAAGGAAACTGACGTAAAAACTTTTTTTGTTTCTTCTTCAACAGGTCTTCACGATGTCTGCCTCAGAAGCTGAAGATGCCCTGTTTTCCCCAACGGATACCCCCCTCCTTAAACAAGGGTCCACGGGTTCCTCACACAGTCCCATTGAACGGATGTTTCCAAGAGACGCCACCCTCGTCGCTGCCTCCTGTTGTATCATATTCATCATAGTTGGAGTTGTGGGTATGTGGCGTTATCTAGTGGCGAAGTATTTAACTAAGATGACATTTTATTTTCTGCTTTCGTCTTTCCTCTTTATAGTGTGGGAGGAAAGCCTACACCCCTTCCATTGTATTGAGAAAACCAATCTTTTGACACATAAACAGTGCCGTTACTATTGTGCGCCTAGGGTTGACAAAATCAACGGGGCCCCACGGCCTAAAGAGCGCCTCCCTCCCCCAACCCAACAGCCACTTCACATACTCTCATTCATGTGATTCTAAGGCTAAATGTGAGAAGTTGGTATGTTTGGATTCTTTGCAGTACGCAACCAAAGGGGAGAGGGGGAGGGGGATTGGGGGCAGTGAAGCGGGGGGCGCCGCCCCCCCCGACTCATGGTAGAAAGTAAAATTTGGTAAAATGGGCATTTGTTGCCATTGGAAATTTAAAAAATCTGTTTTTTTTTAACATTTCAAAGATGCAAAATTGTTAAAAAATGAGTTATTTTTCAGAGTTCCAAGGGGCTTAAAGCACTCCTCTCCCTTCATTAGACCCTTTAACTGAATTTTGTTTGTCTTTCTCAAACAAATTTACTGGGTGCACCATTGCTTGCTGTTTTTTGAGTGGAGCCAACAAAATTGTGAACAGCTATTGCAAGAAAGACGGGAAGCCGTGGAGATATGCATCAACTGCTGTAATCGCTCCTTCTGTTTAACTTTATTCTTAAATTTTGTTTTGGAATTACATTGTTTGATGCTGTAGTTATCGGCAACGGATTTCAGCCGTTCTTTACATGCTTTGGTGCAGAAATAAAACTAAAGGGCACTTTCTTCTTTCATTCTATGAATTTTTTTTTCTCTGTTTTCACCAAAACCCCCCAAAAAATTTGTTTATATTTTCAGGAAACGTCATGACAATGTTGGCTCTGTCTCGCTGCATAAAACTACGCAACGCAACAACAGCCTTCGTCATCAGTTTGTGCGCAGCTGACTTGTTATTCTGCAGCATTAACTTGCCTCTGACAGCATCCCGATACATCCACGAGGCCTGGTTGCTAGGCGACACACTCTGCGCTTTATTTCCGTTTTTCTTTTATGGAAATGTGGCTGTTTCGCTCATGTCGATGACAGCCATCACTATCAACAGGTAAGTCACAAATAAATTTAAACAAGTAAATAGGTACCTCTAAAATATCTGAACAAAACCCACAAGGGTGAAAGGATCCGCAAAGTTTCAGCCAATCAAAGTAGTGATATCAGAACAAAAAATGGCTGCCACCAAGTAGCTACATGGTGTGCGAACCCTAACTAAAAAGTGTTCCCTCTAGAAAGTATTGCCACCCCGGCCAACGGACAACTGCCAAGGTAAACCCACCGACTATTTTATCAAAGATTAAATAAATTACCATTGCGATAATAGTCGGTGGGGTTAGCTTGGTGGTTGAACATTTTTCGGTTAGGGTTGGTATACCATGTAGCAACTTGGTGGCTTCATTTTAGTTCTGATATCACTACTTTTATGCTACAGGAGTAGCATAAAGAGTCCGTGTTAAAATTCATCCGGGGTCCATTCCTCGTTTTGGGTGGCGACCCCACGCGGCAAATTTCGAACAAGTGATGGTGATTGCTTTCATGGTCAAGACTGACTCACATTAAAATTGACCTGATAAATACGTCTGAGATATATCTCACGTCACTTGCTGTGATTGGTCCGAAGTAAACAAGCATCTGTCCGTAATAAAATAGATGAAAAGCCAATACGGTGGACAAAGAAACACTTTTTTGCGGGGTTTGAGGCCTGAATGCTACCCTTTTTCAAGAAAGAACATATTTTAGCACAAGGCTAATGTCGAAACAAAAAATACACTAAATTTTAATGTAACTCACCACCAGGCCCGTGCTTAGTCCCCTTGGCGCATAAGGCGAACCAACTGAGAGGCGCCCCCCTCCCTCCCTTCCCAATCCTTAAGGCGAACCAACTTAACGGTGCCCTCTCCCCCAAGGAAAACCAATTTAGTGGCATCCCCTCATATTCCGCCTATTTCAAGAGATTAAAAAAAAATTTCACGAATATTATAATTGAGGCTTACATAACTAAATACTGACTATTATACAATGTATACGACGCCATCCATACAAAATATATTTGTGCTTCACCACCAACATACATTCACTTCCACAGTACCATCCAAAGAAGTTAACTTCATCTTATTCACCCATGCACTGCAGTTTTACATTGTAAATTACATACGATTACTTTTTTTTTATTTCGGTGTTAGTTATCTGATCATTAAAAGAAAAAAAAAAAACGAATAATTGGTTATCAAAATATCCGAAAATTGCGAAGCGAGACTATACTAAGTCCAATCACATCTTTTTTTACGGCGCCGTGATCTTATGTGAACGCCATCCGTTAAAAATGCTTTATCACCCACTTCTCCGGTTACAGGTTGGCAGGAATTCGGCTCGGCGTCCCCAAAAGGGTGCGCCTTCGGCGGGTGCCTTGCTTGCCTTACACTTCCTACGGCCCTGACTGCATTATTCAACTTTTGCAAAAGCCATTAATTAAAGCCAAACTGCCAAAAAAAAAAAAAGCCCTGGACGTTCCGAATTCCAAAAATTTTCACGTCTAAACAAAGAAAGAATAATACCTGGCTTTGTTTGGTTGTGTTTAAATGATCAAGTAATGTATTTTTGGTATCGTTACTGTAGGGTTCATCCTACCGTTGTCAAACCTTACCGTAACTACTTTACTAATGCAACTTTCCGATAGCTCAAGTACTCACTGTTGGGTTGGCTTTCCTGTACTGCTCACTATCCATTTTCTGTTCGGCTGCGGGTCGTTTGGTTGCTATTGGCGACGTGGGTAACCAATCAGAAGCTTCATGTTGAATACGTCATCCGCCGCGACAGCTCAAAAACGTATTTAGCAGTATTGCAAATTCTGAAGTGTGAATTTGATAAAGGTCTCGTCAAACGCTAAATAGCATGGCAGAACACGGACTGTGGGTTAGACTGGTTAGATAGCTTAAATTTCGTGAATCATGGATGAGCTGCATTTATCAGTGACGCAGTCAGTAATTTTGTTTTGTAGGGAAAGGGGGGTGCAGGGAGGAATAAAATGGAATTCAGCTAAACGGTCTAAGAAGTTGTGTTGAGGGGGGAGGGTTCGCTTTAAGTCCCCCGGAGCCCTGTAAAACAGCTCATTCAATATAAGACCTTTTGTGCCTGTTTGCAGAATTCAGCTTGCAATAAATGCCTTATAAACTAAGGGTTTTGCAGTGAGGCTCTTTCCCCTTCCCCCCCCCCCCATACACACACACACAGGTTTGTACCACTGGTATTTATCAGCTGTTTTATTAGACTTTACGAAATTCGGTGTTCGAATGGTACTACCTAAATCGATATGCATTAGTGCAACACCGAGAATCAGTTTTATTTCCGTTTATTTTTAACCAAAAATTCAATAAAAAAAAGCAAATTCTTACAACTATCCCAAATTCAAATTCCAGTGACTAGGCTCCTTTCGACCGAGAACGCATACGGCCATCGGCACTGGAAAAAGAATACAAATAAATACAACGAAGAATTAAATTAATATGTACAAATCGCTGTGAAGGAAAGAGCAAAACAAGTTAAACAGCGGTGGTGGGGGGAACTAAAAAGTGGTCACTCCGAATGGGACCAAACACATTTTAGGGTAATGGGGGGGAGGTGGCTAAAAAATCTCGATAATATCCACCATAAACTTTTAGCTTCGAACTGTCCCCTATCACATCTTGATAAATACTGGACGGTTCACTAAAAAAAAAAACTTACGAAAACGTGCGCACAAACCTCGTATTAACCTTGAAGAACATATTTTCGATTTTATTTAATAGAAGGGACTTAGGTGATTTGCCGGATTCGAACTAGTCTTCTCTTGGTTTGGAGCCACGGATGCTCACCACTGGGCTGTTGCTGCTCGCTTTTCTCCAGGTCCCCTTTGGGGAGGGGTTACTCACAAAACTCGCGGTGCGCCTTGTGACTAGGTTTTTGCACCGTCTTGCTCAAGATTTTGTTTTTGAACCATGCCTCCATGCAAAGGATAATATACTGGGCCTAGAAAGACAAAGCTTAATTTCTCGCACCTCTCCAATTTGCGCCTAGGAAAGAGCTGGCTGCTCTGCTTCCATTCTACTGCCTCAATTCTTTAAAACAAATCGTACCTTTCCTCCCCAACATCCAGTCCCCTTCTTCTAGTCGCCAACTCCATTATACTTTGCACACATCCAATTTGGCAGCTGCCGTGTGAAGTATTTATTCCTGGAGTGTTGTATTGTTTCTTGATTTTTCTTTTCTTTGTTTCGTTCGATGCCGACAGACAAAAACGATATAATATAAAAAATGTGCCTTACCGCATATTTCTTTTTCATCGAGGGAACGGCAAAAAAACAAGTATAAGTATAGGATGTAAGTCAACGTCAGTATTACGGATCACAGAGTCCCTTAATCCCGTTTATGTATATGCAGTTTGACGTTAATCGCACACCATACGATTTGGAAAATCGTATTCCAGGAAAAGAAACGAACGGTTATTTAAATCAGTAGCGTGCACACACCCCCCCCCCCCCCACCCCGAGAGAGCAGGGAAAATATTTAGTAAAAAGGCACAATAAATTCTAGCGGACATTTTTTCTGGGGAACCCTTTGCTTTCTCTTTTGCCCTTTTCAAGGCGTTTTTTTGCCCTTCTAGTCCTTTTTTAGTGTTTTTGACCCTTTCTCTGGTACCGCCGCACTAGCATATGTCGGCACAAAAGGCCATATTTCTTACGAAACGGGCATTTTCCGAAAAGGGCAGGGGCAATGCCCTCCCCTCTCCTACCCCACTCTTGTGCACGCCACTGATGTAAACTGCCGTTAGAGTGTGCTAAGTGCTTTGCAATGGTATAGACTGGCAAGAAATGGTAGTAAAAATGGCAATTTTCGAATACCATTCGCAGTTTTGTTACCCATTTGCGATTTGCCATTGTATACATTTATAATGCGCGTCAATAGATTCCTGAAATCATCCGCTTTGAACCTAATATTTCAGATAAGGGATATGAGGCGAAATCAAAAGATGAGGTGTAGTGCCACGGGGGTGGGAAGCGGGGATGGGAGGGGGGAGGGGAGGACGCGTGATTTCCACGGGGAAGCATTGCTACCCTGTTAGGGAATAACTGAGATTTTTGTCGAGGAATGGAACGCAGAAGTAGCTAGTGTAGTAGGTAAAGGAAAAAAAAAGTCATGGTAATTTCGATGGCAAGTGTTTCTAATTTCTAACTGCCACCCCCCCCCCCCTCAGGTCGGGGGAATCATTGACCCTCCCGTTTCAGGGATTATCTCTGGCGCCACTACTCCAAAAGATGATCAGAAATCAAAACGAACTCGTTCGATGTTTTAAATGAACAAAAGTCGAAACAGGATACGAACACAAATAAGCTTTCCTGTAAAGTTTCAAATACCACGAAAAATCCATGTGAAACTTCATTGTAGCATTCATCTAATACATTAAAACTAAACTGCAACTCTTAAAAAAAAGCCATTAAAAACAGGGGAACAAACGGTTATTTAATGTTTTATGAAGTAAGATTTTAGTGCAGAGTAGAATACAGTAGATTCCAACTTTCAAACAATTTTACGTCTCAACAAAGAAGGAATCATATCTGGCTTTGTTTGGTTGTGTTTAGATTATCGATTAATGTATTTTTGGCATAGTTGTTGTAAGGTTTATCGAGGTAACTAATGCCAATTTACGTAACTTCTCCGCTAGCTCGAGTACTATACTGTAGGGTTGGCTTTCCTGTATTGTTTTTTATCCATTTTCTGTTGGCTGCAGTCGTTTGGTTGCTACGGGCGACGTGGGGAACCAATCAGAAGATTTGTGATGATTACGTCACCGTTGCGGCTGATCAAATCTACTTAGCAGTATTGTAAATCCAGATTGTGAACTTGACGAATGAACCATAAAGGTCTCATCAAACGCTAAATAAAGAATGGTAGGTTACACTCGGATTGTGGATGAGACTAGTTAGAGCTAAATTTTGTGGGTTATGAGCTGTATTAAAATAAGTGCAGCGAAATTTTGTTTTAAAGGGAAAGGGCGGTGGAGGCAAAAAAAATGGAATTAGGTCTAAAAGGTCTAAGAAGTTAGTTGGGTGGAGACTCGCTCTGTGACGTAGCAACGTTCAGCGGGGGCTGGTGGCAAATTAGTCCTTGCCCCCCTTCCTCTCCTCCTTAATATACAGAATAGCCCATAAAAAACGCACGAGTTGAAAACTAAAGTTTCATGCTTTTATATTTTTTTTTGTAATTGTGAAAATAGGGACCACGTTTTCGTAGGCAACTCCAGTCATGTGGCCCTTATTGTCACTTTTCACAAGAAGAGCCCGACCTACACGGCTATCAGATCCAGAGACAGACTATAGGCCTACACCCCATTCGTTTGTAGCATTTGAACGAAAAGAAATCTCGCCTCGTTTAAGCTTCCTGCCGCTTCTGAACAACCTTTTTAAAAATGAAAAATGTAAATAATATTTTGTTTTGGAGGGGGAGGAGGCCGTGGGTCGACGGCATCTACCACCCTTGCCTTCCTGGGATCGTTTTAAGTCCTTCGGAGCCCTGTAAAACATCTCAGATTCAGCAGTTTTATGCCGTCGAAGCGTTTACAAGGCTTGTTTTGAGAATTCGGCCTGCAGTAAATGGCTTGCGGTGAGGCTCTTCTTTTCCCCTAACTTCGTGGCCCCCCCCCCCCGGACTTAAAACGATCCCAGGAAGGCAAGGGTGGTAGATGCCGTCGACCCACGGCCTCCTCCCCCTCCCAGGTGTGCCGCTGGTATTTTGCTAGTATCATGAACTGCTGGTCCACGTTTTAACACCGAAAAACTGCTCCCACGTTTGGTTACAGCCCCTCCATCCGTTCCTTTCTGCAACCAAACCTGAGATCTCGAAGCACTTGATCTGACGTCACATCTACATGCCACCTGATCCTCATAATCTACACCGAAAATATACACACGGACGTGTGGCGCATGAAGCACTTTGATTAAACAGGTTCACCAAACGACGGTTCTGAAGGCGTGTTTACATTACCAACACACGAACCTGAAAACTGTTTATCGAAGGCATCACTTTCTGTATGAAATTCAGCGATAACTGTGAACACGTGGCCTCATGATCTGCTCAAGTCGACTGTTTTTTTTTTTATTGACGTATTTTTCTAACTCTCGTCTGCTGCGGGTACGTAACAACACGCATGCCAGAAGGGCAGACATGCTGCAAACATTCATACCCGGGGTAGTCAAACGAGGCTAATTGTTTCCGCGTGGGTCTGTTGAACCCCTACGAGGCGGAAAATAACCCCAACCCCGCCCCCGCTGACAGGATTTACAAAGACGATGGTGGGTGGATACCTACCCATACTCCACCCCTCCCACCATTAACTTGCTTGCGGGACCTTATCATCTTAACGGATGGATTGGGTTTCCACATGCGATAAACTGACGATCTTTCTAAAATTTGGCCTCAGAAATCATCCCCACACCGCTAACTTGACAGTTTTACCCCCTTTTTCTTTCCTCATTTCCCCTCCAATTCCAAACTTGACATTTGGGAGAAAAGGGGGAGGATTGGAAACTACGAGCTGAACTTCAAAGGTTGCAGCGTTTAATGTTTCGCCCTTTTTATACATAATTGTATTTTTCGTTTACAAGAGCTTCCGCGCACGAAAATGCACGAGTAACTTTTCGACTCGCCTTTTTGTATTTTTAATTTTAAGCTTTTATGAGCAAAAAAAAAAAAAAAAAAAATTCTAAATGGTGTTCTATTTTTAAGATTGTGGTTCTTATCTAGATTTTGTGTATACATGTTTAGCAGCAAATAAGCTAAAATACGCGTATACGGAATGAGTAATGTGTTACATCATGATAAAATTGGGACGAGTTATGGTCGCTCGTTAGGGCAGTTCAGTAGTGTATTTACGCCGTAGTGGATGGCGCCACCATCATTTTTGTATGCAAAGAATGGGGGCAACACGTCACGCCAATTTTGCCATTTTTTGGACCCTTTGCAATTTGTCACAACCTTTGCAACCACTTTCCCCGGACCCCAGAAAATGATGTCAAAAACGTCGAACCTTCACCCCCGTTCGTTACCGACGAAGAGAGGAAGAATTTGGGGAAGTTCGGCGGTTTTTCGGGAAATTCATGAAAAATTATTCCAAATTTGTCCTAATTTCTGACAATTTTTTCGCTCTTTCTCTTTCGTCGTTTTGATAGTTACTTCAATAGATGTGTGCTTTCCAAAATTTACTGATTCCTCCCCCCCCCCCCTCCTCCTCTTCTCCCCTTCTCCGGAACTATTGATCCATGAATCCTCCACTCTTGGGTGATGTCATATTGTGTACGATTCCATAACTCCTGGAGGGCGCAAAAAGTCGCATTTAGAACTGGGGGAAACATACAGACGCCATCGTGTTAATATGAACACGTTAACTGGCTTTCGTAGAATGCTAAACAATGAACCACTGCATTCCTACCTCAAACGACCATCTTTACCTTGATTTTGGCCCGAAGAACAGTCATGTTTCCCACTATCTTGTTGGTCCGGTGTTAGTGGTTCAACACCCTTCCGGTACCTACCACGTTAATTGTGGTGAACATTATTTATTATTATTAAAATGTTTGGCCTCTAACGTGTCTATACAAAGGGGTTCTACAGAACCAACCCCCACCCCCTCCCCCCAATCTATACACTCATGGTTATATGCATAATTTAAGTTATTTAACAAATTTGTCCATTCGGATTATTTTACTGAGCAGAACGGCAGCAGCAGGTCTAAATTTCGAGCCAACAGCCTCTGGTATTTGTAAGTGTTATTTAGTGTTAATATTTTTTCTTATCTCTTACCGAAAGATTACATCTCACACAGTTAGGAATAAATAGTGACACAGTTAGGAAAAATGACACAGTTAGGAATAAATAGTGACACAGTTAGGAATAAATAGTGACACAGTTAGGAATAAATAGTTACTCTGGGGTGAAAAATAAAATAAATAAATTCGAATTAAGATAATTTTAAATCGTAGAGATCGTCTCTAGGCGGACACGAACAGTTGAAAGACGAAATTCAGCTTCCAGTTGGCTTTGAATTTGCAGCAGCACAAAGCGGTATTCGTTCTTAAATTCGTGCCCCGATTATTCTGTACGAAAATCTAAAAAAGACCAACAATTTAAATTTTTCAAAGATTTTTCATTTGATTTCTTCTCCTTTTAAAAGTCACAGGTCTGCAGTTTGTAAACCTGAAACACAACAGCTTCCAAACTAGAGTAAGAAAAGTTTGGACTCTTCCCCTTGCCCCCCTCCTCCCCTTTCCCCAACACTTACAATTGAGTAACACAAGTATTCTTCCCATGTAGGGCATGATAGACGTGTGTTGATTTTACGTCTAACACTAGAATTAGAGCGTCCACTTACTTTACAACCCGGCTATTACGTGCATGTGCACGCAATAAAACCCCAATTCCCATGTTGACCGAGTTGGCCGTTTGAGGGCGCCAGCTGTTGCCCTTCCTTCAACGTCCCTCTATACTACTCTCATTGCAACCGCCATTCCTCTGAAACATTCTATTCGCTTTCAAGTGTCAACAACTATCAAAAACCGCCATCTTTTTTTTGGCGGGAACAACGCAACAGCGGAATTTACCAAAGACTAATTTTGAACGCGTATGGGAAAAGACCCTCAACCGCACTCGAGCGTGTGTTTCCTAAAACAAAAGCTAAGTGCATTGAGTTTAGCGGCTGAACCATTTAAAATGGAGGTGGGGGAGGTACTGGAAATAGTCCCTCTAAATCGTTCTCCTCCCTATTTTCTTCCTACTTGACTTGTTTAGTTTGAGCGGAGTCTTCAGCGTTCTTTACTTTGAAGATGTTTACAAAGAGGATGAGAGGGAAAAAAGAATGAAATAAATTATGGTTTTAAACTGAAGTATACGTCTGGGGATTTGAATAGGCTCATTTGTCTACATGACTGCCGCACAATTGACTGTTTCGTTGCATCGTTGTATGCTAGTCAGAAACTCACACGCTAACAGTTAAATTGTAAGTTTACAGTCTGACTATTAATCGTCTGCCAAATTGTATTAGACGTCAATCTGCGCTCATGGCGGATCGTAACGAAACTGATAAAAATGGCTTAAACACCCATAAAAACACAAAACCATAGCTTAAAAAACGTCGGATATTTAACAAAAATTACTCAGCTGGCCCTTGCAATCAGAGGCGTCATACCATTGGGGAACGGGGGAACACGTGCCCCCCCCCCCCCCCCCCCCCCCCCCCAATTTCCCAAAAAAAAAGACGATTTTAGCTTGTGTGCTGGCGCCAGCCCGCCCTTTAAAAAAATTTCAATTTGGGTCTTCCAGCTGTCTCAAACTCATTAAAATTGCTGAAAAATACATGAGCTTCTGGGCCGGACGTCATTAGAGGAGCTACAGCGCTCCCCAAGACCCCCTGGAAAAGGTTGTGGCCCCCCCCCCCCCATTTTTTTGGGTGCACGACGCCCCTACTTGCAATGCACAATGCACGATTTTGTGATTTTGTATGGGTTGCCATGTTTGGTGCAGCTATCACAATATGCTGTTAAATGCCATTCATTGACTTTCCGTTTATCTTAGTCTCATTACCATAACTCATGCTACGAAGACCATTTTACCATATCTACTTACAGGACATTGAAAATGGATCAGCTGGAAGGTAAAACAGGTACCCTCTGACGAGACACCTGTTTTTCCTTACCCTTCACCCTCACACTTCTCAAGGTTCAAAGGGTTTTGTAGCGAGCGTTAACCATTTCTGGTTGTGGGGGGGGGGGATTGAGGCTTAATGGCGCGTCGACAACTTGGTCATTAGCGCCAACCTCAGTCACAGTGCAGTGGTCCGGTTTCTGGTTGTCTGAACGACGAAGCCCTAAGACAAAACTCACAAGGCCTAGCAACAACAACGAATTTTAATTTTCAGTGCTTATACTGTATAATCACACGGGGACCAGCCCAACAACAATCAGCTGGTGACAGACATGTTGGATGCGATATGACGTCAGAGCACGTCACAGGACATTTACTGGGAGATTGTCAAACAGATTTTTCCAGCGTTGGTGAACAGGGAAATCTTTCAATGTTCATGGCCTGGTCCCCGTGTATTTTTAGCCTCTTAATAAGGCACAAGTTTTGTTAAGTGGACAAGTTTTTAGTTTAGCTGTATTGATTTTAATGTAGAATCATCCTCATTGAACTTTACGTTGTTACAGGTGAACAAGGTGTAAAATTATATAAGCACTGAAAATTTTAATTCGTTGTTGTTACCAGGCCTTGTGAGTTTTGCCTCGTCATAGGTACCTGTTCTACCTTACTCCTTCTACTTACAAATTAACTTAACCTGATGGAGCAGGTGTCCTTTTAGTGTGAAGACCCAGAGCCGAATAGTCCTTGGGGGCCCAGGCACTTCACGCGGTCGGCCCCTCGAACACTGAAAATAAAATACATGGCAGACAGGACAATTCATAAAATTTATACAATTTACCCATAAAGTTCAGAAGCCGCTAGCTTGCTAAACTAGAAAAACAAGCGTGGCTATAATTGGTGACTATCTCCCTACAGTTACGTTGCAGAATCCAAACACTGTAGGACGGCTCCACCTACCTGTAAAAGATTTGCAAGGAACCTTGAGAGAGAAAAATTCAGGATGAGATTTTTAAAGATTAAAAAAAAAAAAGATTAGTGTTCAGGGTGGCGTTCTACCTGAACCGGGAAAACCTGGAAAATCAGGGAATTTCTCAAGTCTGGAAAATTCTGGGAAAAATCACGAAATTTGATAAATATATACTCAAAGTAAAGGAATTTGAACAGTTTCTGGAAATTCTCTTTCACCTATAAAGAGTAGCTAATTCGGATTTAATTTTTTACATGTAAAACTTTCACTTTATTGCAATTCAAACCGCATTTCCTTTTTGTTTCTTCATATTTGATAAAGTGAAAATTTCTTAGGCCTAAGTATTGTGGGTCTAAGTGCGTTTCTAGTTTTGTTCAGGTTATGGCCTTTTCCTGCTCTTTACCAATAGCAGTGCAATTTTTGATTTAGCAAAGCAATGCGATATAGTTATTGAGATTTGAGTGAAATGGGAAATAAAAATTGTTTAGTCCTGGACTGCACCTTCCTTCGACCAAAAAAAAAAAAAAAACATCATGGAAAAGTGGTAGTATTGATCTGGAAAACCTGAAAAATCAGGGAATTTCATCAAGAGATTTTGAATGCCAAGGTGTTGTTAATCAGTTTCTAGCAATCCTAAAAGCTTCTTTTATGTTCAAAAGATTTCACTTTTCTTACGCACATACAGCTGTTTCTAGGTCAAAAAGTCGTTTAGACTTCTGAAATTTTATGATTAAGTAGGGTGAAGTCACGTAACTTTCTAGTTTGGAGTGGGGTACTTCCCTGAAGCTAGGACTTCCCTGCAATACACCAGCTGACTAAGTGACGTCCTATCCACAATTTGAAAACCTCAAATAGAATTTTAGAGAACCCCACTTTCATCTGACTTCTCTTCTATAACAACATTTTTGTCGAATCCAAACTTCCTTATAAGCATTATCTACCTTTGACACTGAGTTATGTTACAAATTTAATTGTTTCGTATAAAGGGCCTTTGGTTGGGGGCCCACGAAATTCTCGCCTTGGTCTCCCCCCCCCCTCCCCTTACAAATCCTGCCCTGTGGAGACGAAGACTATAATGATTCAAGTGTGGTTGCAAAACTCTCTTTTCGTGATACTTTTGAGGCAAAGAGCTTAAACAATTAACACTACAAAACTATCAGTTTGTGAGATTTATAAAAAAAAAACCCAGAGGCCAGAACTGTATCAGAGAGCTTGCTCGCTCGTTATATGTGTCGTGCATCATTCTGTTGCAGTATTAAACGAGGCCATCCAAGGTGTGTAAACGTTTTTAATAGGTTTATTGGGTTTTGCATCTTGAGTTGTAGCCTGCATTTATATCAATTTATGAACATCTGAAAGTACATCTTTGAACTTGACGTGTGAATTTTGACTGACTTGGATAAAAATATTTTTTCGACTTTATATGATTTTCACTTAATCCATTCCAGGTACATTCTCATTGCTCATCATTCCGTCTACGATCGCATCTACAAAAGACGAAACATCGGTTTGATGATTGCGTTTGTGTGGATCTTCAGTTTTTCCATGCTTGTACCACCGCTAGCAGGTGTTTGGGGTCGCCTTGGATACAGCGAAGAGACCTTCTCCTGTACTATCTTGCCAATGAATGGAAAATCTCCCAAGAAGTTCCTATTTGTGCTCGGCTTTCTTCTGCCCTTTGTGGTCATCATCATTTCCTATTCATGTATATTCTACAAAGTCCGGCAAAGCAGACAGAACGTAGCCGCTCACAGGTAAAAATAACTGCAGAACTGACGATGTTTAGAACAAAACTGAATGTTGGCCTCCCCAACACTAACGAGACATCATTTCGTAATGAGCTGTTCAAGAGTATGAAAACTGGTGGCTGTCATAACCCATAATACTAATAATAATAATAAAATGTCTTGCTATAATCTGGGTGAGGATCTGGAAGGGTGAACCTCTTACACCATTCCCCATCTACAAGATCAATCGCTTCACGCACATGCGATACGTAGCTGTAAAAGAGGTGCACATTTTCCAATTGTTGACTGCAGGGCAACAAACTCCGGTCTCTTAAACCGGACAAATCCTGCGCACTCAGAAAAGAGGCGCACATTTTCCATTTGTTGACTGTGCGGCAACAAACTCCAGTCTCTTAAAACATTTCTAGAGAGAAATCCTGCACACTCACAAACTAGGGCCGATATTGACTGTTCAGTAAGCGAGTTCCAAGCAGAAACTGTTTTTACAACAAAGTAATTTTTTCTATGCCCCCAGCTGTGCTGATGGGTCATAAAGAGGTAAAATCAATTAGCTGAAAACCTCAAATAATCTTAAATAACATAAAACAAGTCCACCCTGAGTCTCCTATTTTGCCTAATTTATCCATCAAGGAATTCTTGATCTTGAAATTCTTTTCAAGTTCGTTGAACTTCCAGCTCACCGACTATGAATCGTAAGCCGTAGACGAAAATTAGAAAGAAGTAGCGAAACAGACTGGACTACTAAGGCATGTGGCTGTGAAAAGTTAGCCATTCATTATTATCCAATCTCTAACTTTTCAGTTGTGAATGATACGCGAAAGAAGTGAATTTCAAAATTGTAGGGAATCAACAGACAACACCAAACCCAAAATCACAATAAAATCTCAAAATGTACAGCTGTATTTTTGCACCCAGTTACTTTGCCATCTAAAGAGTTCAAGTGGTACTAGTAGGCTTCCATTTTATGATAAGCTAGTTGCAAAGGGGAGAGATAACTGTTACTCTGTTAGTTAGTTTAGGCTGTAAATACTGTGATTTCAACTGAATCCCATTGCGATTTCTGGGTAATTATATGTATCATCTTTTTAACTCCCTATATAAGCGGACTAATACATGTATTGGAAGAGATAAAAGATGGAACATTCAGATCACCTTAGAAGTGCGAGTATTAAGAACACTTGTTGCATGGTACAAAAATAGCTCACTTACCATGGACGTAAAAAGTCGAGTATTTTTCCCATTTAAACTTTCCTAACCTTGCACTGTAAATATATTTTTTTTTAACATTTTGGGTATTTATTTTTCTCATTTTTCTCATAGCACGGCATCTGCCACATCTCCAAGCCGTCAACAACAACAGCGCAAAGAAGATCTCCACCTGACCCGTCTCATGTTCATTATTTTCTGCTCTTTCATTGGTTGCTTCCTACCACTGATGTTGGTTAATGTCCTGGACGAGGACGACAAAAGATTCCCTATTCTTCACATCGTTGCTTCCATTCTTGCTTGGGCGAGCAGCTGCATCAATCCCATGATATATGCTGCCCTCAGCCGGCAATATCGACAAGCCTACGTTCGACTCCTCTGCCGCCAGGGTCGCTCCTCCCCAAACGGGAGCTCCAACAGCCGGTCCAACTCGGGAAAAACCGGAATTACTGACGTATTCGCGTTTAACACCAACGCCAATGCATGCAAAATGCAAAATGTGCCATTGTCAAATGGGAGTGTTTCTTCTGAACATAATGGCCACAATGGAGTTTAAGCGTAGAACTTTTCAAATCATACATACCATCTATCTATCATCATCTTTTTTGCAACGTGCCATATTTGGGGTGTACCAGTTTACTACGCAGAAACACAAATAGATGAAAACGACGGATCAGAAAAACCAAAAAATAACGAAATCAATTAAATTCATGCTTTCAAGCGACCATGATTCACATTTACAACATTAGTGCGATGTTCATATCCCTGGTGTTGCTCCTATCACAGAAAAAGGCACAGACCTTTCTACCGTTATTCACGATTCTGGTCCTGGTTTTGACTCAAGAGGCGTATCTTGGATATTAGGTGAGCAACAACTGACACCACAGTCACCATCAGAGAAAATCATCAATGCATAAATGTGGACCTTGTCTGAAACAATCATGCTGCTAAATCCATGTGTTCACGTAAGGCAGCTCCTGAAGTCTGGTAGCTACAGAATGATGCCATCATATTCTTTTTACGAAATTGTGCATTTCTAAGAATGGATGTTCACATAAAACTAAAAGTTCCTTCATGAGATAGAAGTTCGCAGGAGTAGTCACACATGGTAGGGAACGGCTCTAATGGGGGACAATTGCCCCGATGAAAAACGTCCTGCTGTGACACAATAATTCAAAAGATGGAGTAATAGGAGTTAATGTTGTTTGCAAGGAGGGTTTTACCCTCACAAACTTACAGCCAAACACAAGCCGTTCCTAATTAGACTGCTAAACATTTTTAAGTCAATATAGTTATATTTGATGGATCAACTCGGGTGACGTATGCAACCCGAGTTTTTTATCTTATAGAAATAATAGCCCTATACCTCAAAGCCATATGACATCATAGTGTGAATGTAGCAAGAGTTTAAGCCATTTCAATAAATGGTGTACCTGAACACCATGTCACGTTCAAAGCTCTAATGGTTATTACGTAAAAAATTACCGCAACACATTATTGAAAAGTTTCTTCAAGCTTACCATTGTTTAAAACGGATGGAGCAGGGAATGTAACAAAATGAAACCAGCTTATCAAACTTTTTTACAACAGTTTTTTTACGTCGTGCCATCCTTAACTTGTAACGACTTAGCTACAAGTGAACTGTCCGTCAACGCTAACAACGTTCTTTAAATGAAGGAAATTCATCATCTGATTTTCTCATCAATACCTAAGCACTGTTTCAAGATGAACATATCGGACTGAAGTCATACAATGGTTTCTAGTGAATTTTATTGCACTTTAATAAAAAAATAACAACGATGCACTAATCAAAGCGTACGTCATAGACTTACATTTTTAGTAGTGTTGATACAGTGTTTGACTAAGAAACTTTAAAAAAAAACGGTGTGAAACCCTTGACCACAAGCTTCTGGATTGCTTGCCTTGGATTAAGATCTTAGGAGTTAAGTAGGCCTGAGTAGTTACTTATTTACTTTCAGTGAAAGAATAAGAAAAGTGTGCCAAACATTTACAAAAAAAGTGTGGTTGGATACTTTTTTCTCCGTTAATGTATTAGTCCTAATTTTTAAAGTATATTATACTATGATGTATCATATGCTGATATTTTTATTCTGGCTTGAAAATGGTGCAAATCAGGCATGGAAACGTCACATTTTTAGTGTACACGTGTGTTGCACTTTACTGGATTTTGACAAACTGAGTGGTTTACCATTTACCATTTACCACATAGTATTTTGTACTTAAAAAAATGTTCTACGTTGGGCTTTTAACATTAGCTGATAAGATGTCAACACAGCATTCATTACAGCTTGTGAATATTCCGAAATTATTATTTTTAAAAAACATTTCTCGGTTCGTTCTCAAAATTATAATGAAATGTCAGATAATGCTGCGAACCGTATATATTAAGGTTAAAAATCAGAAAAGAAAAGATTCCTTTTGCTGATAATTGTACCAAACTGCCTACAATTTTTTTTTTAAATCAGCACTTTTAGGGCCAAGAAATCCACTCTTGCAGCATTGACTTGATAAACTAGGATGATATTTTTACCCACACGTGTACCTTGCAGCTAGCCCAACAACTGGCTCTGCTATATACAAGGTACACTCTGATAGTATTCTTATCACTTAACCTCTCTTGGATGATGTATTTGCTACAAATCCTGTACATACGTATTAAGTCTTTTTAAGACAAGATTTTTTTATTTGTTTTGTGTGAGTTGTAATGGTTTGTACATGTGTGTATGTGTGTGTTTGCTATTTTGTACACTTTTAGTGGAAAACTTATTGTATTTAATTTTGTTTACTACATTTTTACGAATCCATTTGCGCTACTCTGTCTTATTTTTGTTTGCATTCTTACTGATTTATGTATACGTAATTTTTTCATTAATTATGTTTAAAATTTGGAGATATGAAGTGTTTTGTATAAAATTTTTATAAACATATATTCTGTTCGTTTATCGATGCTTGGTGGTCAGTGCACAAGAGAATGCAGTGGACCAAGTACTGCTTTTTATACGCATATTTAAAAAAATTTTATTCAAAATTATTTGTCACATTTAGATTTTATTTCAATTTAATCAAAATACTTAGAGCAAAATGCACAATACTAAACGGTAGGTACAAAAATTATACGAAATATGAAAATGAAACACAGTTACCAGGCACAAAATATGATTGGTTGAAAGTTATTGCCTTGCTCCATTTCAGTATTTTTTTTAACTGCTACTAAATGCTTCAGATTTCAAAAATGCTACTTTTAATGCTACACTGCGATTTTGGG
>JAHWFP010156212.1:0-34707 GCA_023313725.1 Lithobius niger
ATTTACAGTTAATTTTACATGGAATAACTTGAGATTGTTAGTTCTTGCCGATAATTGCAAGTGTTTCTAGAAAGAACATAAGTATTTGCTGCTCTCTGTTTAGTTTCGTTTTTGGTTCAGCTTAAAGGGATTCTCATATGATGAAAATTATTATTATTATGCCTACAATGAAATTAGGAATACTAACTATTTCATATTAAGTGTGTTGGGCAAGGGCCGTGCTTCATCATTGTGTTAAACTTTTTGTTCATTAGTGCCATAGACACTAAATTATTACAATTTAATTAATATGTAAATCATGGCCACAAGATGGCAGCGAATGGAATTATGAACATATAATCACTGTTCTTAGTTGTCCTTGGTCTCATCATGTTATGAATTATTTACAACCTGAAAAATAAAACCGTAAATTACCAGTAAAACTGTAAATTACGGTCCGTATCGTTTAAAGTGTCCCCTATCAGGATAAGTGTCTTAAATCCTGTCCTCAGGGCGGTCTTTACAGAGGTTACAGACAAATGTGTTGTAAAACTAAAAACAGTTCACGACATTGATGCTGTATTGGTGTAAAATTGGTGCGACGTAGTACCAGTAGTGGCTGAAGAACAGGGAAAGAAGAACTCCAACCAAGTTCTTTAATTTGCAGCGAATATGAAAGCATTTCGGTACTAGGCCTAATCAAGTATCAGAACTTCTTAAATCATAAACTAATATAATGCTAACTGAAATATCATCATTTGAATACCAAACCTTTTAGAAATCTTTATTGTGGATGTATTTTGTGTAAGATGGGTGCTGTGAATACATCATACGCCAGCATAAAGCCTTAATACTGTGCGATATTCCTCCCTACCAATACAAGCTTCTGGTGGTATCTATACATGCTCAATCTTCCTTGACAGAACTTTTCAGACATGTGGCGTTAACACAGGTCAGACACATCCATCAGATAGCTAACGTTTGTCGTTGCTGGTTTATTGCTCCAGTGTCATTTCCACTGAGTGTTGTTTGATGCTGGCTATCATTGTTTGAATCACAAATTATGCTTGAAACTAATACACGTTAAGCAAACTGTAAGAGCACACATATACGAAAGTCTATTTTAAACAATTTTTTTTTACTTTTACATAGCTTTTCGCATGGGACGCGATGCACTTTTATTCAGTTTTGGTTACATATCGATGTTAACCGTAGAGGTCTCGGCCTCGTCTTGTCACCTGAGACCTTCTCTCCACCTGAGGTTTCGGAGACAAGACCAGACAAAGTCTCGCCAAGACTGGAACGTAGAATCACGTGGCGGACCTATTTCGGTTTTAGTTTCAACTTCGTGTGATGCACCAATGTTGCCGAAGTAAGCCACGCGAACACTACCGTACGTTCTTAAACTGTGGTTGAGTCACCAAACAGAGAAGTGGAGTTAACAGGATATCAAGAAGGAAAAGACAAATTGTTAGTGATGATGGCAAAAATAAACAATTGGATTTTGGTGAAAGGTGTTATACGGTGATCGTTTTGGTGATCGTTTTCAGATAGCATAAACGAACATACTGCTGACTGAATAAATAATAATAATAATAACAGCTTTTTTTTTTATTTGGGGCAAGCTAAAGTGAGTTGAGACCAAACGAGCCTTTGAATCTTCAGTCTCGTGTCTTCTCGTTTCTTCCTCGGCACTGCTGGTGTCAAACTCATCTCGTATTTTATCCTGTTGGTCTCGGGATGAGATGAGACAAAACTCGAAACGGGATGAGACCGAGACAAGTCTCGTTTCATGCAAAACACTGTAAGGCCAACATATACTCATGTTAACAGCCATTGGGACCATTCTTCTTCTCTTCGAAACTACTTGAATTATTTCTCCATGGCAAGGCACACTTACACGGAAAGATTCTATTGTGGTAAGCGCTGTGCGGTGAAGTAATGTCTGTAGGATTTAGAATAATCCTACACAAACTGTATTACATGCGAGAACTAAAGAGTGGTTGGAGGGTAGTGGACGGATATCAACAGCTAAAAATGCCAGTTTTGTGGAAGAAATGGATTTCACCATACATCGCGTTGACAAAATGTGTCATTTTTGTGAGCAAAATGTGCTTTGTGCATGCACAGAACTCTAATCTATGACTTATTCCAAAAGTGCTACAGGAAATCAGTACTTATGTGCTGTAAAATGTACTGTCAACCATCAATAGCCAGCCCAATGGTTCTAGTTAGTACGTATATTACAAAAATCAAGCTGCCTCCAGCTCATTTATCAAGGGAATAAAACGACAGAATACAGTTAAAATTGCATAATGGTGGTAACGGAAAACAGAATGCAGGCAAAACTGCCTAACTCAAAACAAATAAATGAAACAAATTTAAAAATGGAAAATTTAAAAATATTTTAAAAGAAGGAAGAGGAGAGGGACCTCTCTGTACTGAAAGCGCAAGAAAAAGTGGCGACTATTGTGTGCAGTCAGGATTTTATTACCTGGTGCTGAAGGCGTCAAACAGTTATTTCTATGGTACACTGATGACGAAATTTCGCAACAGAGACCTCTTAGGAGTGCTTAAGTATTCTTTAAATTTGTTGTCATAAGGGAAGATATGATTTTGAATTTATGGGTCGTGCAAAACGTTACACAGAGTTTCAAGGTTAGGTCTTGTACGAATGTGCAGTCGAGTTTGGAATAAAATCTTAGTTTTCGAAATCTTGGGGTTTATGGCGAGTTTTTTTTGTTAACCCTGGACTAATGAGTTGCTATCGTCACGCAGTTTGAAGTTGAATTTGTGGGATCTTAATCTCCCAATCAGCCTTTGTCCAATGTGTGTGACGTTGCATGCTTCATTTTCACAAGCAATTTGGTAAATGGTGTTTCTTTTGAGGTGTTGCTAGTGCAGATCTGTAATATGACGACATTAAGCAGGTTGAATCTATAACTGGCAGCGGAGTTTGAACATAGAACTTTACTACCTAGGACAACGAAGAGCAGCTTCTCTGGTATGTCAACTGGCCAAGCTCCTGCCATCTTTAAAATTGTGTAGGTGTGTTTGAAAGTAGCCTAAATAGTCCAGAGGAAACTAGAGTTCTTGAAATGTTTGAGTTAACAACTTATACATAGGAAATAGCATAAACGACCAGCAGATAAGTACGGCAATAAAAAAAATTTAAAAAAACACATTTGCCAAGGATTTAAATACTCTAATGACAACAGTGGAACAAATGCAGTACCCGTTAGTATGATATGGTAACTGCAAACTTACACTTTGCACGTGGGACGTGCTTTGTAGAGAATCAGGGAATCCAATTAATGAAAGTGTAAAGAAACTTTTGATAGTAGAAAGTTAAACCATTGATGCACTTATAAAAAGAAATACGGTAGTTTTGTCTTGGAATCTAAAGTTTAAAAGCCTTCAATATTCAACAGGAGCTTAGATCTGGTATGTATCCTTCTTCCTGAAGTAACGTTACATGCATATCAGGCACATGACGCAACTCCACAAAATCAATCTTTTCTGTTCTATCCTGAATGTAGTGTCCAAATATTCTGACTTGATAACTTAGATATGAACGGTTCTACGCCCATTTAAAGGTGAACAGGTAATGACGTAGCGGCAAAAGCATATACAGATTTTCGAATTCAAAGTGCTCTTGCAAGCTCTCTAATAGCTCGAAATGGACATGCTTAGGATTTTCGTAAAGGTGGGGATCTATTATTTCCATCAATCCTAACCGAAATTGTTTATCTTAGATACAAATATGAATACGAGCATTAAAATGGAACCTTGAAATTGAAACTAGCTGTTACACCAATTACAGTTACACCTTTAAAGGGGCGTAAAGCCGATCCCAATCTAAGCTAAACACATTTGGTTAGGATTGACGGAAAGAAAAGATCTCTACCTTTCAGAAAATCCTAATTGTCCATTTCGGACTATTAGAGGGCTCGCAAGAATACTTTGAACACAAAAATCAATATAACTACCAATTGAAAAAAGCTTACTTTTAATACGATTTTGGGGTTCAAGGGTTGCTTTTACGTACAAGATGTATATCACATTTCCTGTACAGAATTGTGTCCTAAACGTTTTTCTTTCACATTATGCTTTTGATTTGTTGATGGTTAAGGAGTTACAGCCCCAAAAAACGTTTTTTGGGGGTTAAATCCCCCCTTAGATGGTGGCCATTTTAGATCACTTCCACCAATTAGATTTTTCTAAACGTTTAGTATGTTGTTCAGCATGTCTATCTGGGTCAGAAACAGCAATGTTTACTTCTATTACAATTACTTCAGGGTATACATGTAAATTGACTAGCCTATAGTTCGTTCCACATTATGTTTTCAGAAAACGAACTGTATGACGACTCGTTTCCTTGCACTAAGAGTGCAAAAACATGTGGATATCACACTTGTATACTTAACAAAGTTACTGTTAGAGTTTACGAATGGGATGTTTACGGATTTTTTGCACTCGTAGTGGAAGAAAACGTGTCATCATACAGGCAGTTTTCTGAAAACATAATGTGGAACAAAGTATAGTACTGATTGAAACCAATCAGTAAAACTCAGTCCTTTCCGTTAAATGAGAACAAACATCCAGCTAAAGATGTCCGCAACGGATTACGTGTGACAATACAATAACATTATTCTGTGCAATTTTATGTTTAACATTAACATTTATGTAGTAAGACAACAGAGACTTATTTTGTGTGATAATAACAGTTCAAATGCTCCATATCAACCAAACTATTGTTCCAAGAGAAAAAATAAATGGAACATGTTTTGTAGGAAATTTTGTGCTTTAATTTTGTTTAGAATCAGCTTTGTCGTAGGAGTGACAGATAACGAGATATATGCGAAATACAACAAATGGAAGCCATTTTTTAAAGATGGCGACTATTTTAGACCACTTCCGCCACTTAGATTTTACTAGACTTTTAGTATATTGTTCAGCAGGTCTTACTGAGTTAGAAACAGCAAAGTTTACTTCTATTACAATAGTTCCGGGTTTCGTCGTTTTTTCGCACGGATTGACTAGCCTAAACTGCAACATTTTAGCTTCTATGAAAACCATTGAGCCAATATTTCCATCATATCAAAGCTAATTTAATGGAACACATCCTTTTTTCAAAACACTTTACATGAAAATTCGTGTTTACGAGTATACCAAAAAAGGGCAGCAAATGCTTCTTTTACATTTTTTCGGGAAAAAAGTCAAAGAAGTTGTTAACCATTGTAAAGCGTAGCTGTAGCTATCAGCAAAAAATGCATCACTAACTGTTTGCCATTACAAGATATTCTTTCAAGCCTGGCACAATCAGAATTGAAAATGTACTGTTTTGTGAAGGAAACGTGCTTTTATCCGGAACAAAACGAAAGACTTAAATGTAGCCACATATGCTCCAAATAGTAGTTGGGTAAGAAATATCAATACATGACAATTCACTGAAATTACAGTTTATTGATGTTACCAGAAGCTAATGACAGTTTACCACATCTGTTTATTACACTCCTGATGTTACAAATGCCAAAATGGTTAGCTTGTTATGCATTTTTTTTTCACCTCAGTTCATTTTGCTTTTAAAATTCATACATAGTCAGGGGCGGATCCAGAAATCTGTTAAGGAGGATATGCTCTACCAAACTTCAGTAATTCCCCTAATTGAATTACATCCTTGAATGTCTGAAGCTTTTAGTCAATTTCTACCATAAAAATTACGATCTAAAAATGCTTTTCGGCCAGAAATCGTGCAATAAACTAGTTACCTAGAAGCATAACTTTGCCAGGGCTGTTAATTTACGGTGTAAAAAAAAGGGGGGGGGGGTGAAGGTGGCCGCACCATCCGAACCATGCTAAATCCGATCCTGCACATAGTGCTGGGCCTTTGGTCATCTCCAACGATTTTTTTCATTAGATTCCACTTACCCATACAGTCTGGTGTACATCGGGGATGGGTTTACAACTTGAATAGTTGGAACTGGATTCCCAGGAACCATTGCGGTAACAAAACCGAGAAGCATTATCTGTGTAGACAGAAAGAGACAGTAAATATCATTAACAGGGCTGGCTCAAGACAATTTGGGGCCCTACGCGGATTCAGTAACTGGGGGCCCCAGGTTCATAAGTGTAGCATTAAAAGCATTTTTTCCCCGATCTTTTCATTCGTGTCCGATTTAGCCCAGTCAAAATAGGATTTAAGGTGGAATAAAATCCATTGAAACTTTTTAAGGGTGTTCGGGGAGGTCTAGTAATGAATATACCAAAAGTCCTGATGATTTGGAGGTGAGCTGACTTCACTAAACCATAAAATCCCCAAAAATATGAGTTTTTGTTAGTTTTCCGTTAATATCTCAGCATCTGTGGGTCCTACCAAAAAATGTTCCCTACAAAAGTTAAAGAGGATAAAATTTACCACAAAAGTGATTCTATCCATATTTTCTCTAGCACCAGTAGTTTACAAGATATTAAAATTTGAAAACTGAGAAATTTTTAGAAATTGAGAGACATGGTATGTACATAGATCAGGTAAACACACCCTAACCTCATTATTTCACAACACGATCATATAACATCAAACACTTATTTACCACTGATATTTATTTGCTGTATACGCACTTAAACATCAAGTTACTACACATATCATCGAATCGTAACATCAAATAAGTATACAATAACATCAAATCAATTCGAGGTCAACGTCCTCCACTGAAGGTTATCGTCCTCAACAGTTGGTGTCAGGCTTTTCAAACAGTTATCGTTGCAGTTGTGGCAGATAGCATTCTGCTTGTTTTCCTGCTCCCACACTTGTTTCCACAACAGGTGGTGCATCTGCAAAATATGAGATTGAGACAGCCTGAGGGGCTATAGCATCTTTTATTGCAGTGGGCACAAGATAGCCATTCTGCCTTAGCTCCCAACCCCAAAGTACAGCTAGCTGGTAACTCATTAACTCATTACCCATCCATAGTTACAGTTGATGGAAAACACGAAATGAGCACTGCATACCTGCCCCTTCAGTGGGAGGGAGGGATACTATCTCCGATTTCGTATTGGTGGCAGACTTTGTGAGGGCATGGTGCCTATATGCAAGTTGAGGGACGTTGTAATAAGAGGAGTTCTATACAGAGTCAAGAAAAAACTGTGATCTGCCTCTGCTACCTGTTGATATTAGGAAGTTGAGTGGTTGAAAACATCTGCTACAGAGCGCAATACCTCACAGAGAGTTTGTAACCTGCTACTTTCTCATTCCTGAAAGAATTTTATGTTTTGTCGCACCCTGTGAATGCATGCGCAATTAATATGACATCTTTGAGGCCCTTCCGTTGTTGTCGGGATGAAAAAAAATACCTGTGTTCCTGTCTTTCTACGACCTGGCTTGTAGAAGAATATTTTTCGGTGTGTATCTGTCAGAGTTGTAAGAAGAAATACAGATCTACATCTTTTCCGACAATGATTACATTGTCACTGTCACACGCTTTGGCGACGGGGCTCCTGACACTAGAGTGTCAGCATCATCAGGTCTTTGAAGGCATTGTACTCCTCTGCCATTTAGTTTGGAGGGAAGGATCTTGATCAGCCTGGCCTTACGTTTATTAGATAGAAACTGATGTAGTGGAGGTAGGACACAGACTTTTCTTCAGTTTGTAGAGAACTCCTCCTACTAAACGTCCCTCAACTTGCATAGGCACCATGCTGGATGGGGGAAAAGCTACCAGCTGCAGTTTGGAGTTGGGAGTGTAGGCAGAATGGCAATCTAGTTAGTGCCGACTGCAACCAAAGATGCTGTTGCCCCTGAGGCTGTCCTCAACCTCATATTTAGCAGATGCACCATAGGTTGTGGAAACAAGTGTGGGTGCAGGAAAATAAGCGTGAGTTGCACTACCATCTGCCACAAATGCCACGGTGACTATTTGAATAGTCTGACACCTTCAGGAGAAGAACGTTGACTTCGACTTGATTTGATGTTACTGTCTATTTATTTGATGTTACGATTCGATATATGTAGTAACCTGATGTAGTAACTGCATATGTGTAGTGAATAAGTGTTTGATGTTATATGATTGATATAGTAACTTAAATGATGTTAGGCTGCTAATGTACATCGTGTATAGCAGATTCTGAGATTTCTCAATTTTCGAACTCGAATATCTCGTGAACTACTGGTGCTGGAGAAAAAATTAATAGAATCATTTTCGTGGTAAATTTTGTCCTCTTTAATTTTTGAAGGGAACATTTTTTGGTAGGACCTACAAATTACGAGGTATTAATCGAAAACTAATAAAAAGTTACTTATTTAGTGTATGGTCTAGCGAAATCAGCTCACCTCCAAATTATCAGGACTTTTGATATAATCATTACTAGACCTCCCCCAACAGCCTTACAAAGTTTCAAGACTTTAGGATTTTATTCCACCATTTGCCAAATTTGAGCCTTCGTTGACTGTACTAATAAGAATCATTAAACAATCATTTTTCATACAGTCCAAGCCAATATCCATTTCACTTTTTGTTTTTATTACAAAAAATAATGTGAACCACAAAAACAGTAAATAAACAGTAAAATAACAAATTACAGCCACGAAAACGGAAAAAAAAGAGAAAAAAAACTTTACTAACAGCAAACAAAAACACACAAAGAAACAAAAAAAACATACTTCCAAAAGGGGGCAAAAAAAGTAAAAGGAAAAAAAGAAAGAAGGTACAGAAGAAAAAAAGATGGGGGAATGGGAGACAAGAAAGGAATATCCATTTCACCGTTTCTCATTTCCTATCAAACTGCCAACTAATGGCGAAAATGCCTGCTGCAAGCACCACTAGTTTCGGTTTCGGGTCGCACAACGCTTCGACTAATTGATCCACATCATTCCCGAAGTTCCAAAGCAATATCACAGATTGTCACCCGGTTTTTCTCTTTAAATTGATACAATATAAAACGTTTTCAATCCATAATCTGCCTTCTCGCTGTAGTAAGATGAGTGCTCTCGCTTCCGCTCGGAGCCCCTTTAATTCGGGGGCCCTACGCGCCACGTCGGCTCTGACCATTAATGTATGAATCGAACCTGTGCAAAGCAAATAAAACTTCGTTTGCAATTTCGACCACTGGAATCATGAGAAAAGAAAAACCTAAAAGGAGTGCATTACAGGAATCCGTTAGTAGAAGCCGTAACTTGTTTAAGACAGTTAGAGGTGTGCACCACACCATGAAGGCAGGGCCAGCTTAATGTTAAGTGAGGCCCTGTGCAATGAACGTTTTTTGAGGCCCCTAATAATACCGTCGGGACGGAATAAAAAACGGAGAAAGTGGAAGCACAGAACAGTACTATTAAAAGTTTGCAATGTTAAGATTGTCTGGTAAGCCTTTTAATCCAGCAGCACGAATTAAAATATACATTTTTACTGCAAACGTTTTAAAGGCTGCATGCAGGCTGAATACATGCCCAGAAGAAAATAAATGTGCTACATTGTGCACGAGCATCGATTGTGAGGGCATCACCTGGCAACATTCGAATAAGGCATACGAGTGGTTTATGACCGTAATTGTGCAGACTATTAATGCCTGTACCAATACCCGCAAAATGCCGTGATTTTCTGGTAAAGTCCTGTTCACTATTACACTAACTTTACAGATTGAAACAATGCTTATGAATAACTAGCAGGTGTACCCTACTTCGCCCATGGTTGTTTCCTAGTTTTCGTTCAGTGTTGCTTGAACATTTACTGCGGCGGGTAATTTTTCTTCCTGTAATATTCCTCTTTTCCTCCCATCCTCTCCCTCCCCTTTCCTCCCATCCTCTCCCTCTCCATCATCCTACCCGTCTCTGTCTCCTTTTCTCTCCCTACCTCCCCCTTACCTACCCGTTTCCGTACGCCTGGTCGCTGGTGACATCTAGTGGCAGACTTTCCAAGCTGGACTATTCACTGTACTTTTTATTCAGCTTTTGGCTTACAATTAGATTCAATCAATTATAGATTGCATCTCTTTTATTTCGGCTCTCACTTTTTGGCTCAAAAAATTATAAACAATGACCCTCGACACAGTCAATTCTTGGCTCTCTAGCTTTGCTCTGAAACTTTGGCTTACAGTGTAGCAGTCCTGTCCATCTTCACCCGGGGTGTTGTTTCGCCTGTAGTTTTTCCTAGTTTTCGATCGGTGTGGCCTGAACGTTGACTGCGACAGGCAATAATTTTTCTTCCTGTAATACTCCCCTTTCCCTTCCCCCCCCCCCCATTATCGCCGGGCCGTACCCCCATTTCATCCCATCCTCTCTCTTCCCTATCCTGTAGTTTGTTCCACATTATGTTTTCAGAAAAGTGACTGGATGACGACTCGTTTCCTTGCACTAAGAGTGCAAAAACATGTGGATATCACACTTGTAGACTCAAAGTTATAACTGTTAGAGTTTACGAATGGGATGTTTATGGATTTTTTACACTCGTAGTGGAAGAAAACGTGGTGTCATGCAGTCAGTTTTCTGAAACCATAATGTGGAACAAAGTATAAGTCTCTCCTCTTCCCTCCCTGTCCGTTGCTGCACATCGTTGAATTTGGATGGGTATAGTTGAATTAATCACAGCCCCTCCTCCTTTAGCAAGATTCAAAAAACTGATTCGGGCTTCATCCAAAAACAACCAGAAACCAGAAATAAAACTTAGCATTTAGGTTCAGTTAATGTGTAATCGTATACTTAATGGTTACATACTCATTGCCCTACCCCCTCCCAACCTCTTATCAATTCGTACCACACTAAGAAAAGGTAAGCAAATTCATATTAGGATTTACGTCCTTTTCCAATAATAATGTTAGGTTATTATGCACCTATTGTTTTAAACACTACTTTTTTTAAACACTAAAATGGTTCTGTGCCACCATAAAGAGTGGTATCAAGTACACTTTGTGAGCCACATTGTAAGTCAGGAAACGTAAAATTATCACGTTCTTTTTTGAAGACCTCACAATCGATGCTGGGGGGTGTACAATACTGGCGAGTGGTGAGTTGCTTGCATTCTAGGTCTGGATATGCATGCAGCATGCATGGAGCATTTTAAAATCTTGCAGTGAAAGCGTTATATCTTCTACTTTCTAAAGCTTAACAACCATTGCAAATATTTCTTTGTTTTTTGTTTTGTTTGCTTTATTTATGGTTGTCGTAACTTTTCATGGACACAATAATTTTGTAACACATTTGTTTTATCAAACAATAGTGTGCACATACATCTGATGGGGCAGGGACAAATTTCAGTAAAAGGGAAAGCTGAGGCTTTATTTTTCTGGGAACATTTTTTTTTTACTTGCGACTCACTTTTTTACCATTTTTGGCCCCTTTCTTGGGCTTCCTGGCTTTCTTTTTGCCCTTTTTTTTAGGGTTCTACGCCTTTCTCTTCGCTGCGACCAGCGTTTTTCAGTGCTGAAAAGCAAAATAGGGATATTTTTTCTTCAAAAAGAGCAAAAAAGGGCATCTTTTCCAAAAAGGGCAGGTGCAATGAATTGGTTTTACTCACTGAATTTTTCATTGAATGCACTGAATTTAAAATCAATGAATTTTTCATTGAACCACGTATATTGATGTTGCTATAACAACGCACACACGAAATCCTTTTGGTGATTTTTGCTGTGTGATGAGTTTGCAGGCCAAGATCTCGTGCTAAGGAAGTGCTTGGTAGGTGCGAACATTGATTTGAACAATACCCAAAAATGGATTTCGTGATTTAGGGGGACTTGAAGGTCAAGACCTCATCATCCTAGCACCAGAGCGGTAGGTACCGCATGAAAAGGGCACTCTTCATCTCTTCCTTGTCAGTTCCTCAAATAGATTTAGTTTCGATACGATTGACAGCATACTGTTTTTTTGTTCAGAGTTTTTCCAGTCCAAGAAGTCCACAAAATGACACATGGTTTAAGTTTTTAGTCTAATATTTAGTTGACCCACTTTGGATGCAATGTTAGTTTTGCTGGTCTGGTCACTAAACAACAACGCTTCAAAAAATTCATTCCGATTGATGAAATAGTTACTTTGGTATACATGTTTTTAACACGTGGTAGTGGCGTCAATCTGAAAATCCACACACATCCACCGTGGGTTAATTTTGATAACCCACACCTTTTTTTTTGTATTCCCACTTGGGGTTTCGGCTGGAACAACTTCTCATCTACCTTCCTTTCTCCTGGAATCTCCTGCTTCTTGTACACTGCTCCATATTGTTTTATACCTGAACAATATCACATGGTATACATTATGTAAGTAGGCATAACGGGTTCAGTGCGTAATCTTTATACCAGTGGAGCACTGGGCATATTGATAAAGGAAATGATGCTGGATGCAGTAATCTGGGGACGGACTGGGTTGTTAATTCGAATCCGGGTGACACCACACGGACGAAATTGAGGTGCATACAGACGAAGTCCGTGGTTGTCGAGCAATTTCTGGCAGCAGTGTAAGGGAGCACGTAGCAAACTTCGTCTCAGATGGCCTTGCGTGTATGGCGACTGGTGAAACCTCGCGGCCGCACTGTGAAACTTGTTGGCAAATAACACATTTTGGTTGAAAATTTAATTTTTTGCAAAACTATAATTTGAAAACTTTTTATTGTTGAAGAACTTTATGTATTCGTTTGTGATTTATTCTGGAAGAACTAATATTGTTGCAAAACTTTAATTTCTTTCGTCCAGTGAATTATGTCTCATACAGTGCCATTATAATCCACTGTTAAAGTTATACTGCTTTAGGCGGTTGAAACCCCTGAAAACCAGCGTATTATGCGATTTGATTAATATGGCTGGCTCATAGGGATTCGTATTGTGCTTTTCCTATTACTTTCTCCATTTTGAGATGATTACCCACGTCATCAGCTTTGTTGGCGAATTGGAGTGAAGCTTGTGTGGTCGTTGAGGTATTCCCGATTTGGGCAGCCTTTGATTCACTCTGGTACCTGTCTAGTGAAGTGAATATCATTTGCTTGTAGTGAATCTCTGTTTTTTAAAGTAAAATAAAGTAAAGTAAAAGTGATCCACGTCGCCATCAAGCGAACATTACACTGTGTATTTTCATACAAAACCCTTCAGTGGCCACTGAAACAGCCACCGGCACCGTTCTCGAACAATTTAGGTGCAGGATTGACTGCACCATTTAGGTGCACGAGAAACATGCAACCGCATTAGCAGCCGACGAAAAATTATAACACAGTTTTGAGGATCTATAGTTTAGGTGCACAAGAAACATGTAACAACAAAAATCAGTGTTTGTTATAGCCAGTGTGTGGAAAAATGCACTGAAAAAAATTACATTCCCGTTAGGAATCAACATTCAGTTTGTTTATTTTTAAAAACAATATCGTGTCCCGATCATAATGGAAAGCCATGTTGTCACACTGCCCCGTTTGTTGTCGCACTGGCGTTTGTTTCTGTGGAACCCAGAGTTTGATTGCCTATAGTATTCTTTGTTACCGACTTACTAAAATCGCCGTTACTCTTAACACTGCCTACCGCTCGCCCGTTTTTCTCTGCTACCGTGCAAGAACGAACATGCTTCCCTTTTTCCGTTGATGCCATGGAAAAGAATAAACAACCCACAGTTTTCCCGTCAACGGTGCATGCCGTATAGTATACCGTTTGTTATTGACTGTTACTACTAATCTGCAATAAGGGCCACTCGCCATTTTTTATTGATACTTAGCAAAGACTTACCAAGCTCGCCCGTTTTCATTTGCTACCGTTCAAAAAATGAAGTTTTGCTCCCCAGGAATGTACCCGCCCGCCGGGAGAAGGGGGGGGGGGGTGTGTGTGTGGAGGTCACCTCTTCTAATCACAAGGCTGTCGGGAAATCGAGTGGTTCATGGATATAAAATGCTGAATATCTTCTAGCAAGACGAAATACATAAAAAGTTGTTTTCTCGTTTAAAAAGGCACTATCACCGATTGTGAACGAGAATACCATGGCGCCATCTAGAGGCGGTGATATTGTTATCCTTTACAGCTTCCCCCTAGGTGCATGACTACGTACCCAATTTACACACAATAATTTAGGAGGTCATGGCTTCTTTGTTTCGTTAAAAGAAATGGCGTAGAACAGTCCTTCGATTGGTGCAAGTGCTAGATAGTACTAGATAGCGCTAGATGTTGCCGGATTCTGCCACTTTCAATCGGTGATAGTGCCACTTTACGGCTAAGAGCTTAAAGTGGTAGTAAATTAGGACACCGTATATTTTCACACCGCATTGTAAACCCTTGGAATGGGCTTCCTGCAGCTGTTGACCTTGCTGCTTTTAAATTAGGCTAAAAAGTGTTGATTTAACTAGATATGTTAAGTATTCTTAACGTTGTGACAAAGGCATTAGCCGAATATTTATGTAATTTTTCTCTTATTGTTTTAGTATGACAGGCTAGGTATAAGTGGATAGATAGCATCTATCCCTTCCTTGACCTTTTTCGTCTCTTATTCGAAATAAACGTTTCATTCATTCAAAATAACTACAATGCAATGATACGTACGTGTTTACTATGATTAAGTGCATTAAGAATTTTGTTGTTGATCATACTCAGGCTATCCAAAGTTCCAATTCCTTGTCTAAAACCGAACTGAGAGTTATTTAGAAGTTTAAATTTATATAGGAATTTGTAAATAAAATTTGCAAAGTATTTTTCAATAATTGTATTAAGCGTTGGAAGTAATGCAATTGGTCGGTAATTACAATATTGATTTTTTCATTTTTCTTTTGCAAAATTCAGGTTATCAGGCCAAATTTCCGTTTCAATAATTGCATCAATCAGGATTTTTATACCGAAAGTAGTTTGTTCCTTGTTATTCACAAAATATTCAAGTAGGAAACCATCATGTCCACAAAATTTTTTTATTTTGAAATTTAGCATAATTGAGGTTATCTCATCTTGAGTAGGTTTTAACACTTGTATCGAGTTGGCACAATTTTTTTTATCATACACGGCGATATGTTAAGTCCTCTCTCCAGCAAAACTAAAACTATTAATTTCTCCGTTTCTATTCAATATATTTCGACCAAACTTGGCCAGATAGTAGATAGCAACTTTTCCAAACTTTACACCAAATTTTATGCAATTCCGTGCAAGAGTAAACGTAGGAAGCCACACGTAAATTTGAAAACTGTTCACTTGTTGTTGTTGTTCTTGTTCTTCTTGGCTGACACGGTTTCAGAAAAAACTACTGCACCTACCTAAAATCTGAAACATGATCTGAACCAGAAATTTCCCTGGGCTTCAACCTTATACAGGGACCACTTTTTCAATTGGTCGATCCACTCCGGAGTTACGGGACCCTAAACGATCATTTTGATTGTTTTACATTGTTTTAACCATTGAATTTAGGGAACAATGCCACTCAGCAAACTCCAGATCCAATCTTCGTGCATGCAACAATCGACTGCATGCATAAACCTTTATAGCGTGGCACCATAGCCGTAAAAAAGGTACACGGATTACAAACAAAAACGTCAAGTGTGCCGTAAAAAAAGGGGTTATATGATTGAAGTTTCATTTTACTTTTTAAAATGTACACGGAAAAAAATTGGTAATTTTTAATTGAAATAATCAAATGTACAATTCAGAAAATTGGATCTGTTTAAGTGCTGTTGCGCCTTACGTAACGTATATGATTGGTAACGCACAACAGCACTTAAACAGATCCAATTTTCTGAATTGTACATTTGATTATTTCAATGAAAAATCACCAATTTTTATCCGTGTACATTTTAAAAAGTAAAATGAAACTTCAATCATATAACCTCTTTTTTTACGGCACACTTGACGTTTTTGTTTGTGTTTATGTTGTTTTGCGTGTTCAGGTAAGTAGAGTTATCTGGTTTCCTCTTTTTGTGGGATTTCAGAAGAGGTACCTCGTGCTGATAAAAGGTTAAAAAGTTGTCACATAATGTTTTTTCTTTAACTTTCATGGAAATAATAATAATAAAGTACTTACGGGACGAATCATATGGGACGCCATTCAGTTCTGGAAGGCACGCAATTGTAGCTTCTGTATCCACGGGAGTGGGTGGCCAACACACAAGACCGTCAAATGTGGGTTTGCAATACCCGCCTAAAAATAGAAATAAATGTAACCTTGGTTTAGGATACGAATAAGGAAAGTTTTTATTCTGCTACAATAAAGAATATCTAGCGTTGGTTCCACAAAAAAAAAATAAGCAAAAGATACCGAGTAAAAACACTAACATAAAAAGGTTAAAAAAAATAATAGGATAAGCAATAACATTAGTAGCAACACAACCATCCTTGTCACAAGTTGTAAAATCATCTGGTAAAACATTCAATATCGAAGTTTTTAAATGCACAAAGCGAATTTGCCACTGCAGTTCAAGCGAGCAACGCCTTCCAGCTTGAAACAACACAAATGGCAAAGAAGTAGCCTACTTTTAGCCTACTTTTCAACCAAAATTTGGAGACGGCATACGAGCACTGGTCCATTTTAAGTCGAAAGAACAAATAACATTCAGATAACCCCCGCCCATCGAAACAGTTACAATACATAAAAAAGCATTGGCTTTGACAATATTGAGGTGCTATACACTGAGAAGCAATTTAGAACCAGACCGAACCTCGATTCTTCAGTTATTTTATCCCAGTTGCGCACGCTGGAAAATAAGAACAATAAAGAATACGTTTCCGACATAAGCAAGTTAGGCCTTTCGGAGCACAAACTCTAGTAAATTAGGGGGGGGCGCCCGGGGGCCTCTCTTCCTCCTCCTCCTATTCCGATTGTGGATTTTCGGCATTTATCACTCCTGGTACTGAGTCAAGCATAATAGGAAGAGATTTTTAACTTGGCATCACCTCGGTCCTGCACCTGCAGAACGAGGTGCAGTCTCCCATGATATGCTGTTTTGTCAGCATATCTGGATCTGGATTCATTGTTTTTAAAAAAATTAAAAAATTGTTTGCTTGCCTTTTAATATGCTTTGCTTTGCCATTACCAAATTTGTATTTTTATTTGTAACGATGCTTGACTGTTAATTTGTCAGAACTTGATAACGGGGCGCTGTTTATCCCCGAAACGTTGTCTGTTGTATTTTTGTGCACTTAGCTGGCTTTCTCTAATTTTCAAATCGAAACAGTTAGTAAGAGGGGTTTTCAACAGGCAGCCAACAAACGTGAAAAGGGGGTTATCTAAGTGAATTTCGCACTGCTTTCAGCTTAGAATGCTAAGAAAATAAAAAAAAACGTGTAAAAAAAAAAGAATCGATAAAAGCGAGCATATAAAGACCCTCTATAGAGCAGTGACACGACGTAGTATTAATGTATATAACTCTATGGTGGAGCCTTAATGGGTTAGCTGCAAGGGTCACTGCGGAGAGAAACAGAAGGGCGTCATACTGAAGCCGATGCTGCTAAGAGTGATTTCTTAGCAACGTTATTTTAAGCCTAAGAAATCCGCTCTTCCGTTGTTTTTCCCACCATTTTTATGTAGTGTACCTTGTAGTTATGCCCTCCAAAACCCATACTTGGAGCCAATATGGCGCAAATGTCACTGCTTTATAGGGCAGTGTCACGACGTAGTATTATTGTATATAACTCTGTGGTGGAGTCAGTAACTGGGTTAGCTGCAAGGTGCACTGGTGGGAGAAAAGAAGAGCGTCTTACTGAAGCCAATGCTATTAGACTGTATTTCTTAGGCCTAAAACGCGCGACGTTTGTCGATTTGTTGGCAGTTGCTGACATTTTTAAGCAAGTGAAATCTTTATTTTCCGATTACAACCAAAGCAGCATAAGGGATTGGAGAAAACAATGTTTTTTTAAGCCTACGAACTCCACTCTCAAAGCACTGGCTTGACTAGAATGCCGTTGTTTGACCCACCATTTCAATCTAGTGCCCCTTGCAGGTATCTCTCTTGTAGCAATATGACGTCACATGACGCTGCTAGGGCAGTGACACAACGCAGTATTATTGTATACAACTCTATGCTGGAGCCAGTAACAGGGTTAGCTGCAAGGGTCACTGGAGGGGGAAAAGAAGGGCCGTCTTTCTGAAGCCAATGCTGTTAGGGCGGATTTCTTAGGCCTATAATGCGCGATTTTTGTCGATTTGTTGGCAGTTGCTGACATTTTTAAGCAAGTGGAATCTTTTCTTTTCCGATTACAACCTAGCAGCATAATGGATTGGAGGAAAAACGTTTTTTTAAGCCTATGAAATCCGGTCTCAAAGCACTGCCTTGACTATAGCAGTGCCGTTCTTTAACCCTCCATTTTAATCTAGTGCCCCTTGCAGCTATCTCTCTTGTCGCCAATATGACTTCACATGACGCTGCTCTATTGCTACATTTGAAATGAATCCGTTGGAATTTGTTGTGGGTATATAGCGATCCTATAGAAGGCGGTAAAAAGAAAACTGTTGCGTTCTGGAGTAATATCTTGTTACTCGTTCGGAACTGTATTCCAGTTCGCTTCAAACGAAACAAGGTGGTGTAAAACAATACTCTTTTGAAGCTTGCTGCTGTCTTTTCCCATCAAAGAAAAACTCGTAAAAGGAAAAGTCGTCCTAGCCCCGATGGTATGAAGACTCGAAAGATTTTTTACTGACGATTATTATGACATTGCTGGAGGATGATATGTGAAAAGAAAGAAGCAACAAAGAACAAAATCTATAAGAAATAGGCACTAAATCCTAAACAACGAAGAAAAAACAGGAAATGAGATGATAGCAGACCGAAAACACAAAAGAATGGGAAAAAAAGACAAATTTTCGCTATTCAAACTTACACTAGTATATTTGAACTCGTTCCATTTTAAGCCTTAGAATGGGTGTTGTAAAGACAGAAAAAGTATTATAATAGCAATTATAATAGCAAAGGAAAAACCTGGGATTTGAACCTAGAAATATCCCATCATGTCAGCCCCAGATACTGTCCAGAACAGATCGTACATTTTTACACAAGCCTTCGTTAATTATGTTGAGGAGTTGGTTTACTAGCCACCAGAAGAAAAAATGGTAGTGCGTAGCCTGCCTGCACGTGACTTTTGCTAGAAGAGAGATTAGATGCTGAGACCGATAGCTTTAGTAGGGGTGCACCCAAAATCGGTGTCCATGGAGTTCAGTAAGGGAAGTATGTGACTTTCCGTCAAGGCATTTACCGCGTTAAAATTCTCGTATAAATGACAGTATGCTTCATATTCAATGCAAACAGACTTAAATACGCATACAGATTGCAAAATATGTTCGAACTTTAAAAAATAAGGCCAAAATATCCGGATTAACTAGCAACTTTCCAGTATTCGGATGAATTTTCAGCTGTTGAGTTTATCTCGGCGTGGAGAGGAACTAGCCTGAAATTCCAATGTTGTTAAAACATACTATACTAGCTGACGTGAACACCCGTGGTATTCTATGGCCCTCCTTTCTTTTCAAGAATACACAGGGATGTAATGAGGCTTGGCTTGAGCTCGGTACCTCAAGCCCAACAGACTTGTTCGAAGTTATATGAATTAATAAACAAAATCTGATCATTAAATATTAAGAGAGTGTCTAAAAGTCAAACCTTAGAAGGAATACAGACTTGCTTTGTCGGTATAGATCGAGACATCAAAATTCGTCAGGAAGAGACCTGTAAGCATTAGACCCTTACGACCCGTTGGTCAGGTAACTTGGTAAAGCCAATTTTGTAAATCCATGTTTGTAAAACCAACTTTATAATCTTTTTGTAACCTATTCCGATGGAACGTCTGAGTGTACCGTTGTGGAGGTCTTGTATTTTGTAAGTCACTTGGAATATATTTAAGTACTTTACAAACAAAATCTTCTTGCGAACTTTAGCATTTGACTTTTGATGCTTAAGCAAAACAAGCGGATACAGCGACTGTCTAGTCTCACTGGTCTTCTGTACAGTTCTTCCACTTCCAGTGGTGAGGCGCGCACCTCTATCATGCACTACAACAGCTATCTCTATTATACTAATCTAAAAGCAGTAGCCATCACAATTGTCAGTTAAAAATGTGTTAGCTTTTAAGCCTATTTTACATTTTAGGCATAATTGTCAGCTTTTAGATCTAACTATAACCCGCAGTTTTAATTTCGTAAGTAGAGCTAACGGAGATATGGATTGTATAGTAAGCCTATTCATTTTGCAACACAGTGCGCCAACAGGCACACAGTTACAGTGTTACAACATAACGCGCAACGTTGCCTATATAGATCAGTGGTAGTAGGGAAGTGACGAGAGAGACGCTGTTGATGAAGCCAATAGTGACTCGTAGCAACTTGACGTTGCCATGGTAACATGATTTTAGACCTAATTTTAGTCATTTTTAGGCCTAATTTTAAAAATGCAGTTTTAATGTCGTTAAGTAGCAGGTATAGGCCTAATGGAGAATTTGATTCGACGGTAAGCCTATTCATTCATGCAACAATGCGATAAGACTATTTTAAACGAAACTAAAAGCCATTTGTTTTTATTGAGTGTTACCTTAGGATTTTAAATCGACGATCAAATGTTATTATTTAATTTAGTTACGTCGAGGAATTGTATTAGCTATAAGGAAGTAACGATGTTTTAATTTGCCATGTTATTTAACTAACTTCTCACACTGAATCTAACGTTGTAAACAATGGTCGTCAATATCTGGTACCGTTGCGAAGTTTAAAAAAGCGACGGACGGATGGACGGACGGACAAAGTCGTTGCAATAGTCTTCTCAGCCGGTACGGCTACAGAAAACTAAAAGGGAAATTATCGAATTAACGTCATTTTCAACTAATGTTATCTCGGGAAGGAGAGGTACAATTTCGCTAGGATTCTCTTCTCAACGACTTTCTCTTTACGAATGCACAAGGGTTCGGTGAGGCCAGGATTGTACAAAAACCGTAAGAATCCGACCCCAAGGTTTACACCCGGAACCAAAGAATCCGAGCCCAGGATTACATCCAGAACCATAAGAATTCGAAGCCAGAATTGCACCTGGGACCATAAGAATTTGTGGCAGGATTGCACCAAGGTACCATAATAATCTGAGCCAGGATTGCACCTGTGACCATAAGAATCCGAGGCCAGGATTAAACCTGGGACCATAACAATCCAAAGCCAGGACTGTAGGAGGGACCATCAGAATGTGAGGCCAGGATTGCACCTGTGACCATAAGAATCTGTAGCCAGAATTACACCATGGACCATAAGAATCTGAGGCCAGGATTAAACCTGAGAACGTAACAATCCAAGGCCAGGACTATACCAGGGACCAAAAGAATTCGAGGCCAGGATTACAACAGGAACCATAAGAATCCGAGGCCGGGATTGCACCTGGAACCAAAGAATGTGAAGCCCAGGATTGCACCCGGAGCTATAAGAATTCAAGGCCAGGATTGCACCCGGAACTGTAAGAATTCAAGGCCAGAATTGCCCTTGGAACCGTAAGAATGTTTGGCAAGTATTTGCACGAAGTTCGCAGGTTAAGGTAATTGACGACAACCAATGATGCTCTCTGCCGCGAGTATATGTCATGTTACCAACACGACATACAATTTTTTAACCTAAAGGAAAGCAGGAAAGTGCACCCCTCACTACCTTGGACCATCCCATGGTTTTTATATCATTTCTTAACAGTTATTTGTCAAAATGTATTTATTGCTTTACTGTTCTCAGCAGACTACTGGGTAGTAAGGGTCTGGTGCTTACCAGCCTCTTACTGAAGAAATTTTATGTCTGACCCTTATTGTGAAAACTTGTCTGTGTTTCGTTTTAGGTTTGACTTTTAAACACTTACTCTAATAATTTAGTTAGTTTTCGCTTACTAATCCGTGTTACTTTGAGAATTGAAGCTAAACTATAAAACAAAGAAACTGACATTTCTGCCTGCAACGAGAAAGTACGCACAATTCAACCAACCTACAGAAGGATGATCGTTTCACTATCTTCATTTTTAATTTTGACAGTTTCCATGTTTTACGGTTTGTAAGTTTTACGCTTTCTTCTCTTTTTCAATTCTTTTATTAATCTTTGTAGTCCGGTGTCGGTTGGGACTTAAGGTATTTTTTTTTCTTTTTCATGTCCCGCTCTAAAAGTAGTGTGTTAATGCAATAAGAAGTAACCCATAAGTTTCCTTTGTAGCTTTGTCCCTGTAGAACCGACTTTGAAAGTTAATCACTGACAACAGTAAAATGTTTGCTACTGTGGTGTCGTGAGAACTTTATTATGCTATTTTTAGAAACCACTCTCGGTTTGAATTTATTACTCCCATCTGCCTCCCATTCCAATCTTCTCTGGCTATAAAATTTGTCACGAGATAGTTTTAAAATTCCGGATACAGATTGATTAATATTGGAGAAGATCAGCCCTTTTTTTTAAGTTTTCCCCTTTTTCCTTTACAGGCTGTTGAACGCTATATTATTCCTGTCTTGTTTTATAAGGGAAACTTTTATGGTTTTCGGCGCGTCTATTTCCCGTCGGGGGCGATTTCCATCAAAAAATCAATGCATAAGCTTGGAAGAAGAAGACTTAGTGGAGGGGCCATTTATATTAAAAATTGATGATTACTTATTTTCGGCTAGAAAATAGATTGATAAATCTTCCGTACTGTGCTGAATACGAAATTCTGTACATAGCGTATGTAGGTTTAAATCGTCGGAATTATTTTTTAGTCCCCTGGGTCCCAGTGATAGATGCAGGAGGAACGTTTTTAAAGAGCACCTGTACGCAGGTGAACAAAGCAAGTCGATATCGAGTCCCCTTGACGTGTAGACCAAACCATAATCGTGGCTTTATGCAAGACCTTGCAGCTGAAGTATCCGCAGGGACAAAATATTGGTGGGGGGAAGGGGGGGGGGGAGGAAGGGAACAAACATTTCTGATTAAAAGTAACCTCCTGGTAGGCAACCAGATAGCAATGTTCCAGTTTTCATTTAACCTTCGATCTATTATTCGGTGTGATTAACTTAACGAATGTTTTGATGTGTTGATATCACTCCTTTGAAGGGCCGAACCATTTGGAACTTGGCGTTTCTTTTTACCAGTTTTGGTTTTTGATATGATCACATCAACCACAAAGTAATAAAAACTTTAAAAAACTTCTGATTGAATACCCAGTTTGTCTGAAAAATTTTGAAGATTTTTTATCTGTTTCATTTTTTTGGTAGTTTCGCCCCGTTCCCTGTTTGTCCGACTGAGGCCCATTCCGAGTCTTGGATGGATGTTGGGTGGAGGGGGTAGGATGAGTGCCATGGTAACAACGCTACCTGAATACCCATTTACGATGTCATAAGGCAAAGTGCAATAGTCGAATTAAAATCGTGTCATTAAGACAAAGAATTCCTCCTACCAAACTATTCTCCTAGTTGCTTCTGAACTATCATTATGTACAGTTTTCGTAACTAATTGGCAGAGCCAAAATAGACGCCATGTTGAAATTTCATATTGTAGCTGCAAGACTGCCTTGCTCGATTTGCTTAGTTTCTGAAGGAACTTTCACACATTTCAATAGGTATGGTGAGATCCTACTACGATCTTGTGAGTTCTTGTTAGATCCTGTAAGTTCTTATGCGAAGAGCAAGATCCTGTAAGTTCCCGTAAGATGTGCAAGATCCTGCAAGATCCTGCAAGATCTTGTACAAGAACCTACAGAATTCTGCAAGACTCGCACATCTTGAGAACTTGCAAGATCTTGGTAGGATCTCAATGTAGGAGATTTTTGCCTCCTTTATGGCGAGCACTGAGGAATTTTATCAAACATGTACGTAAAATTATTTTCTGATAATCGCGATTACAGCATTAAAATCTATACGTTTTAAAGGCTATTTTTAGCCTATGGTAATTTGCCTTCGATAGAATAGAAAAGCCTTTCACAAGTTTATAAATTTATGAACCAAGGCGTTATTAGTAAATTATTGTGTTTTTTGTTTTTTTCGAGGGAAAATTTGCAGCTACTGCATTTAAATACAAAGCAAAGAGAGCGCAGAGCGAGATATACAGAGGATTCGAGTGTCATGAATAAGGCTTCTAAATAGGATTACAACTATAAGAGAGAACAACAACTGAATTAAGAGGAAGCTGTGTAGTAACCCCGGCCCTCATTCCTTGGCCCACGGCCAGGAACAGTAAACAGTAAACAGGAAACAGTAAAATGGTGTTACCCTTTTTGCAACACCGTTAAAACAAAATCAAATATTGAGAAAAATTGGGAATTTCTCGTGAAATTGCTTCGGCCGGAGTATAGGCGAGGGCCAGTAACCGAAAAAGGCAGTCCTTGTGACAACCAATCAAACGCACAAAAATAATTACGATAGGCCAAGCATGTGCATTATTTTCGTGGCATCAGTGAAAAAGAAAAGCATGTTTATTCTTTGCACGGTAGCAATAAAAATGGACGCGCATGTTCATTCTTTGCACAGTAGCAATGAAAAAGATCGAGCGTGTTCATTCTTTGCACGGTAGCAATGAAAAAGGGGGAGCGTGTTCATTCTTTGCACAGTACCAGTGAAAATGGGCGAGCGGCCGGAATGGTAATGCTCATTAGCAGTAACAATCAGTAACAAACGAAATATTACGACGTGATGTTCACGGAAAACTATGCGCAATCAAAACTCTGGTTTCAAAGGATTTCAAAGGGTTTACGAGCGTTAACCACCCCTGGTCATCTCCCGAAGCCCTAAGGCTCCCAAAACTCTGGACCCCAACAGAAACAAACACCAATTCACAACAAACGGAGTAGTGTGACAACATGGCTTCATACTGGACCGGCGTACGTTAAGTTGGGAGCAGTTAGTCGCAATAAATGTTAAAAAATCCTTAGGGATGGACTTTAGACGTCACTTTTTTGTTGCGAATGTGGTCCAGTTTTGGATTCTCAGCATGAGAAAACCGTCACTAGAAACTCAGTTTTGAAATTATTATACTTGGAAAATTTCGACTTCCTCTTTAACAAGCCACGTAAACTAAACTAAAATATAATTTCCAAACTATTGCTTTTTCAAATTTTTTTTCAGCCGTTGAATTTAATTGTATGTTATATATTTTTCATTCACGTTGGCTGTGTGAGAGTCGAACTTCGAGAGACGAACACCGCCGCATATGAACCCTCATAGGGCCTCGTTCTAAAGATTTGTTGTGGCCTTCCAACCGCATCACCGCAAAAAAAAAGAAGAGCAATAATATTTTTAGAAATTGAAATTTTTTGATACAACGTAAATTTTTATTTTTTATTTTAAGATATTACATTATTTTTCCCGTAATCATGAGGCTTTTTTTCTGCCTGTGGCCCGTGCTACGGAACCCAAAGCACCCTCCCCCCTCCCCCTTAATCCGGCCCGGGGATAAAATGTTATCATTTGATGTGTTTTTCTGTACTTCTGTAATTTGACGACATGTTTTTTTACAACGTAGTTGCCTCAGCGTGGCCTGTATTAGTCCATGTGGTTTCAGAATGATTTGCAGTAACACCAACGGTTGTTAAACAAAAAAAAAAAATAACACGCATTTTTTTCCTTTTCAAGGAAGGCATAAGCACCAACATGAAGGATTATGTATTTTTAAAAGCTGACGAGACCCAGTTAATAATCCCAAATAAAACTTGTGGCTGTTTGTATAGGAGATAGCGTCATGAGCTGTCATGTTTGCAACCTAATAACCCTCAATGTTATCAGGTTCATCAGCCTCTGCGTGGACAGCATCCTGAACTGAATGGCGTCATAATTATGACGTTGATAGATGCGTCTCAGCTTACTAAGTTCAAGGAAGAAAAAAAACCCGGGTAATCAGCTGTAACAAGGCAAAGTAAACGATGTTGAATTGGGAGGGTCTGTTTTATTATGGAAGTATGTAAACAGCATTTTATGTGGTGATCAACTTACATAAAATCAACTCGATAAAACAAGCTGGTGAAATGTTCAAAATCTTGCTTCACTGTAATAGTTTTTCGACTAAAGAGTGAGCAACAGTAGCGTGCAAAAACACCGATGGGGCAGGGGCAACTTTTGTAAAAGGGCACGCTGAGGTTTTTTTTTCTGGGAACTTTTTTTTTTTTGCTCGTCAGTCTTTTTTTTATCTTTTTTTATTTAAGCTTGTCTCTTTTTTTTTATCATTTTATGCCCCTTTCTTCCCCTTTCCTCGCCTTCCTTTTGCCCTTTTTTTGCCTTTATGGGCACTTTCTCTGGCTGTAGCACCACATTTATCGGTTCAGAAAACCAAAATTATTTTTTTACAAAAAGTTTTTAAAAAAGGGTATTTTTCCAAAAAGGGCAGGGGCAATGTCCCCCTGACCCCTTCCTGTGTACGCCACTGGTGAGCAACGTCTAAACTGAGCCAGCTATAGATGTAGAATAAACATGTTGGAATTGTTCGTATTTCCTACTACATATTGCTACTACTACTGGTCTTTAACGCCGATACGTAACTGCTTAAACTTTAAGTTTAAGACTGACTTTAACTTTATGATCTTTACCTTAACTCAAAGTTGAAGTAACATAGGGTTGAGTTACGTTCTTTAGGAACTAGTCATGCTCTAACAACGGTTTCGTACTTTAACTTGAACTAGCTGTACCCCCGGCGTAACATACGCCGGCTAGCTGGTTCCCGCATACCTGAGCGTAACACTGTAGTGGGCCCCGGTTTCCCCTATTGTGTGGTCTGAATATTCCCATCTCTGCTCCCTCTTTGAACCCCTGCTGATTTGTGTTATGGAAGTAAATGTTTATTTTCAATTGAGGACGTTTCTCTGTTCTGATACCAAGCCCCAACAAACCCAACAACGGTTGTGCATGCAGTGACTGTTACTCAACCAACTTTGAAACTCTTCCAAGTCGGCTCCTAAGAGCTAGCTTATTAATGCAATATGTCGATTGTTATATGCCACATCTGTTTGTTTGACATTGTCGGTCGCCCGCCCTCTTTCTTTATACACCCTCTTTCATTGTAGTGCATAATAATGATGAATTTGCTTGCCAAACCTAAGCGTATTATATATATAGATTTTAGAACGAGTTGTTATAAAGTTCTCACAAACGGGCGTAAATCAAAGATTCGAATAGGAGACTGTCTTGATCGAAACGCAATTTTACAAAAAGTACTTCGGTCTGTAAAGTTAAAAAAAAGTCTATGTCGGACATAAACAAACACCCGTTGTAACATTCTGGACCTGCAGTGAAGGCCAGTGTGCGGACATCTAGTCGAAAAAAATATTCACGTGTCAGCACACTGGGTTTCACAGCAGTCCTCAGATGCTACGATGGGCATTTATTCATATCTTCACAGTGCAGTTTCATTTCTCTTCACCATATTATCAGACATAATAAAGAGAGAACATGTGACGTTACGTTCCTTCGACGTCATCAGAACCCCAACCCATCACCCCCTTCGCCAACACATTAGTGGCTCAGTATTTGCATACTCAAAACAGTAACACAAATTATCCAGGACCGGATTAAGCCTAATAGAGGCCTGGTGCTGAAGAGTTATTGAGCACGGAAAAAAGGGCGTAATACATCGATTTTAGCAACTTAAGTCAAAGGTAATTTATTTAAAATTTAAACTATACGGTACTGTAAAACCTTATTTTTATTTTTCCCGTGACCGTGAGGTATCCGTGAGGCCTTTCTCGGTTTGTGCCCGGGTGCTTCAGCACGCAAAGCAACCCTCTTAAATTACCCTACCCTACCCTGAAATTATCACATTTCCACACAAAATGGAGAAACCACAAAAAATAAAAAATTCAGCAACAACAACAGCAAAGTTCTACTACAACTACTACTAATTTTTTTTTTAAATTTATTATGGTGCAAATAAAAGAACCTCCATGAACTACCGAAGTCCTTGGATATGTAGATTCATTACAATAAGGTCTAAAAAAAAAACCAGAGTTTCCATTGTAAACTCCATTGTAAAAAACCATTGTAATAATAATAATAATAATAATAAGTTTTTACAGACATAGGGCCTTAGGGCTTCGGGCAGATGACCAGGAGTGGTTAACGCTCGTTAAACCCTTTAACCCTTTTTTTATAATAAGTTTTTTTATTGCAAGCAATTCTCGAAGCTTATAGAAAGCTTATGTGAGATTTTAAAACATCTTATTCAGGTGTGATTAATAATAACAATAAATTACACATACACATTATACATACACATTATACATACACTGAATATCACACAAATATAAATTACTTTACGTTTATAACTTATTCATAAATTATCGGCGCTTCTCACTGGACTTGTAATATGTATTTAACTGATTTATCATGAGGTATTTTTTAAAATTTATCCTCAGTTCTTTCATATTTATATATATATGTTAACATATTTTCTAAGGAATTACAACATATTTGTTAACATATTTTCTGACAGTTCATTAAATAATTGTGGTATTAATACTTTTTTTCCTCGTTTTCCATACGCATTATTCCAGCTCGGCATCTCATATCTCCTTTTTCCTATTGTTATTTTATCTAAATTTATTGTGGTTACTTTGAATGCATTGCTATAATAATTTTTTTTTATTATTATATATTTGTAAAGTTCCTTTATTTTTTATATTTCACACTCTTTGTAAGTTCAATGGTTTTTTTATTCTTTATCTTTTTTCTCAAACAGTACTGTAATTAATTTATTTTGTACTTTCTGTAATGTTTCTACAATATATTCTGATGTATTACCATAAATTTCTATTCTAATAATAATAATAATAATAATAATAATAATAATTAAACAAAAATTAATCTTAAAAAAATTAAATTTATAATAAACTTTTATAATAAAAATATTTGAATCTATAATAAATTTTTTATCACTTATTACACGAAACTCAATTAATTTTGCATGTGCTAGTTACAAAGCTACACAAATACCGAAACAAAAATTAAAAAATTGGTTTAACTAACCCGTTAATAAAAAAGTAAAAGAATATTTACACAATACAAAATTTAAAAAATGCATGGTTTTGAATATCGTTGAAACTGAGTTGCTCATTGATATAGCCAACACTTTTTAAATTTCTATTTTCATTCTATTCATTTTGGTAAGGTATCGCAAAATTAATGGTAATTTGTTGAAAGTGAATGGTATTAGACATGATAAGGTTCTTCTTCCATATAAATTCCTCATGTCGGAGTTTTCAACCAATTATTTACTTTCCTAAGTACTGGTATTTTCTAACCCTGACTAAAATAATGGTGTGTTGAAAGTTTATATTGTACAATTTACTTTATGTTAAAAAAACCATTTTCCATAGCAATTTTACTAGTTTTTTTTTTAAAACTAGTATTATTTATGAAGAGTACTGTTATTGCTTTATTCAGCACTTTGAAAGTGCTGAAACAGACCATGCAATGTTGATCAGTAAATATTACAAGCATATCTGATATGAAATCGCAAACAATGATTCAGAAAGTATCTGTTTGGTTTTGTAATAAAATTTACATTAGAAAGTAATGGAATTGAGTGTCAAATTTTATTAATTAGGTTGTGTATGTTGAGTCATTTCAGTTCCCAAAGTATTGAGTGTTTGATAAGTTTTTTTTTTATTAGGGCACTTGCATTTGTATACCATTGTATGTATCGTCATAGTAAGTAATAGTTATTGGTTAGAAGCATGCGGTCATCGGTTTTTAACCAAAGACTGCGATCATTGGCCCGCCTCGAGTATGCAAAGGTCGAGGGCGTCAGTCCGAGACTTTTGCATACGAGAGCCGGGACAATGATCACAGCCGTTGGTTAAAAATCAATAACTGCGAGATTCTAGCCAATAACTGTTTTATGCCACGTCTAGCTAACTCTTATTTTATTAAAACGTGTTTGTGTTTTGTGAAAATATCTCGATATGAATGAAGGTCATTCCATTTTAGTTTATGGAGGGTAGAGTGTATGGTAGACCGACGAGTCCTTTGCGTCCGTTTGTGGGGGGAATGGGTGGGAAGGAGACGAAGCGTCGTTTCGCCGTATTTCACGCTAGCCAGCTCGCTTGTGTTTTCGAAGGTTCTCGGAGTGATAGAAATTCGATTAGAGGCCGCAGGGATAGAATGACATTCTGGGAAGGTATGTAATTCATTTTGAGCGCTTGTAGTTTGAGAATTGTTTAAAATATACGATAATAGGGTATCGGTATGAATGACGGTCATTGCATTTCAGTTTGTGGAGGGTGGGGGGGGGAGTCAACGCAGAGTGAATAGCTTATAGGCCAGACGTATAAGAGTTTGCAGGAATGAATATTATTTCATTCCTTTTAAGTAATTAGTTTTGTACGTTTTTATTGCGTTACGTTTTTTTTTGCAAGCTGTTTTAGGTTGTTGGTGTGTGCTTTTTCCAGTCGCGTGATCCAGAAGTGTCAAAAATGTGGGTTATTGGCAAAAGTGTGGGTTATTGGCAAAAGTGTGGGCTATCGGCAAAAGTGTGGGGTAACTTCATAACCCACACTTTTTGCGATCACACTCACTTCCGGTGTTGGTTAATGGGATTTAACCAACGGAAATTTAGCATGGCGTTGAGTTAGCGTGACGTCGCAGCCGTGGTATAATGTAAAATAATTTCTTTAGAATTATACGAAAAAACACAAAGGAGCCAACACTGTGAACAGCTAAGAATGACAAATAAGCAGCAATTCGAAAGAAAAAATCACGCGGCATCGTGAATCCAGGAGTTAACACTAACATTCCCTTCATTTTTATGTGAAGTTTTAATTTTCATATAGACATTTATATACACTTTCGGTACACCTTCTTTCACATTATTGTCTCACCATTCAGTGACGATGACCAAATACACTGCACTATGTATATTAACATAAGCTTCAGTTTCCATATACTCCGGATTTTACCTAATTTCTCCAAGCTTTTTAAGTCAGAATAAGAACTTTGCTGAACTGGCCTACAGAACATTATTGGATGTTGTTCAAGGAGAAGACAGTCTAGGATGGGAAGGGTCAAACCGGGGTTGGGGGGAAGACGACCAGAGAAATCTCCGATCATAGCAGGGCTAAAAGATGGTCAGAATTAGTTAATAGTTATACTGTTGTTATTTGACGCGCAACCAGCGTTAGCCTTAGCGCCAGAGGAGAGAGGGACAATTTTGCTAGGGAAGTCCCATCGGATATCCCTCGGCAGGGCCGGATTAAACCTTGTAGAGGCCTGGTGCTTAAGTTTTAATGTGGCCCTATTCCCTCCCCCCTCCCCAGTCCTGCAGAAAAAGGATTTTTTTTTAACAATAATTTTTTTTTTGTTTAAGGCTGCTAAATATTAATTAAGTGGTTCTCTGGACTGGCTAAAAAAATTAACGGGCGGGCTTTATTTATTTTACTTTTATCCGATATTTTTCAGATGCGTGCATGTTTTTTTTATTTATCAAACAAAAAAACTTCAGTTGCTTTATTATGGAGTGTAATATTTAATGCGAAATGTGTTTTAATGCCTGGTGCAGCACGCAAATGTTGCAGATTGACAAAAGTCTTTCTTTCCATCCAAGTTTTTACTTGTGACAAGCCTCTGAACAGCCCTTAGATTCATTTCAATGCGATCATATGAATGGAGCAAAAAGCACATATGGTCATCGGCTCCAGAAAGAGATTGGTGAAAGAGTTGATTCGTAATTGGAATTGTTTTTAGACAGTGTCATCTAAAATGTTTCTTGCGCTACGAAAAAACGCTCCTGAGAACCACTTAATTAACTTTAAGCAGCCTAAAATAGTACCTGCTTTATTTCTCGTGACAGTGAGGCCCCCTTGAGGCCTGTGGCCCGGGTGCTTCAGCACCCAAAGCACCCCCCTTAATCCGGCCCTGTCCCTCGGATCGTTTACATGCCACAATCGACATGAGCAGGAGACATCACAGGGCTTTTCTCTTCCCGAAAATGTCAAGGGTGGCTGACGTCGGACTCGAACCCGTGACTTCTGGCAAATGAGACAGTTTTTTTTCGAATAGCGCCGCTCACAGAGGTGTCACGGACATGGGGATAGGCTTGAGTCATGCTAGCCATAATGAAGGATTGTATCTGAACTTAACCTGACCTGCAGTTGATATGACAAGCACCTACTTATTGACGCTCCCTTGCTGCTATCGGTCATCGATTTAGCTCAGGCAACCTGGTTGAGCGCTATCATCACTCACGATGTTGTTTATATGTCATGCTTTTCAGAGGGCTTCTGCCACTCTTGCTTTTATTTTTTTCTTGTTGATTAATTACAAATTATATTTATAGGTATCTACCCACTCCCGTTAACAGGAACTGATAGGGTTTTTTCCCCTTGTAAATAAATAAATAAATAAATAAACCTTCCTCCCCTCCTCTTCCCATAACCTTCCTCCTTCCCGCCAAACCAGGAGAAATGCTCAACAACAGTACCATTGTTTTAGCCATTTCGCGCCCCCCCCCCAACTTCGCCCAAACACAGGATTTGGATATATTAAGATAGACATGATGTTATAAAAAATTTGGGACGTTAAGGCAAAGGCAAGGTTTTTAGAATAGGTATCGGCATTTCGGGTGGGGGGGCCTCCTCGTCGCCGCTAGACGTCCTGGATTTCAACTTTTATTTCAGAAAGAGTGCAACTTTTGAGAGATATGACTTCAAAGATCTGGAAATATCCGCGAAAAGGAATAAGAACAGCGATAGGGGATTAAATTATTCATCTGGACAGCTTCAAGCAATCCCTTTGTGTTTCAAGACACCGTTAAAATGAAACCCAATTTCAACTCGTAAAGTAACTTTTCTGAATCAAATTGTGGAATAGTGTTATCGTTGTAAGAACTCAATTAAAGTTTCGCCTTTTACGAGTTTTTACTCAGTCTTGTCCTCGTGCTGACGCCAACAAGGAAATGTTTTAGTGCGACAGCACCATTTCGGACGACTAGGTACTTCATTGCTTGAGCGTCCCTCTTGTTCGGACATGATTTAATTTCTCGAAGCTTTTACAGTTTTCTTTCAGTTTGTTAAGTCTGTTTGGTTGAATAGAACCTCTCCATCAACGAGAGAAGATTTCAGTGTCTATCTTTTATTTTATTTTATTTTTCACTTTTGTCGCCCTCCTTTTTTTTAAGCCGTAAAAGTGGACGATCGTTAATGGGTTAAAGACGGTGCATCCATCGTACCAAGTTGTACATAACAGCTATTAAAAAGCGTAATAAAAAAAAGGAAGAAAGGAAGACTCAACTGATGTTACAAAAGGTTTAAAACAAACCTTTTAAGGATTCAAACAGAATGCCTAAACCAGCAACATAAAAGGAACACAAAGAGAATATACGTTTTTTTACGAATTTGGCTGTCATCCAATGATCAGGGTTCGTATGAAACCGACGAAACCATTTTCAATGCTTTTTCAACGACAACCTACAGACAATTTCAACGCTCTTTACTCGGTCAATTGTCAAAATTACCTTATAAATTCCAGTTCACTAAATGTCGATGCATGTATTTCATTAAAATCAAAAGATTTTATGAATTTTATGACAAGTGGGAGCCCTGCACATTGATCCCCACTTCAAACTACAGTGCAATTGCTTATGACACGAACTTCACAGTAGATGTTAGTCAGCAATTGTACTGTAGTTTGAAGTAGGGATCAATGTGCAGGGCTCCCACTTATCAAAAATTCATAAAATCTTTTGATTTTAACGAAATGTCATAAATTTGTCATAAAGTTTTGTTTTGTATCATAAATATCATAAAATAATAGACATTTTTAGAACATGCTGTAAAGAAATTCACGAACTGCCTTCACGAGTGGCCAATAAGGATGTCAAGATTTCTAAAGACGTCTCGTCCTCCCCCCCCCCCCTCTTGTAATGTATGCAAGGTTTTGACGACTAACTTCTTAAGTTCCACTTTCTAATAAAAAAAAAAGACTGGGATACAAACAAGGTTTAAAAACCACATTTTTGAATGTTTTAATGAATGTATGTTAAAACCAGCTGAGCCCTAAGCCTATGTGTGTTAGGCCTTTCATTCCATTGAAACTGTGACGCATTTTCAAACATTTGGAGTATGTCAGTCTAGGCTAAGATTTATTTAATTTGGTAATAGGCTATCATCCAGGGGTAGCCTAAGCATAGTCTAAGAAACGCTTATCTTGGTGTGAGGGGGTGGGTCAGATTATTTTGGACCTTGTGTGGGGGAGAGAGTCAAGATTTTGTTCAGGGTGTCATAAAAAAAATTGTAAGTCACTTTTTCATTTTATCCAGCCATCACCTACCTTCTCCTCCACCCCCAACGCCGAGTGTGTTAAACAAAAAAGTGGCTTAAAACTTGTCCTTAAGTTGGTCAAAAATGAAAACAAGATGTCATATGCCATAAAATTGTCATAAAATGTGGATTCGTTTTGTCATAAAATTAAAAAGAAAATTTGGGATTTTGGCATGGGAGCACTGAATGTGACCATTACGTTTCCTCCTCCCACAAGGGACAAGGAGGGAGGAGGAATGTAGCAAATAACAACCAGTGGAACAGCAATTGAGTGCCCCCCCCCCCCCCCCACCTCCAACTAGCATAAACTGTTTGCACTGGGAGGCATTTCTCTCGTTCCTTCTAGTTCAATCCGAGGAAAGCATCATTCGCAGAAGAAAAGGCTTTGGCTGACAAACTATTCGCAATTTATTCATTTAATTTCTTTAAAAGAAAATAGTACCCTATCAAATCTAAGGCCCTTTTCAAGGCTACAAAAATTGTTATTTTCACGGTTTTTAAAGCCTTGAATTTTGGGTGTTAAAATATAAGGCTTTTCGAGGAATTCAAGGCTGTGTAAGACCCCTGATACTTCAGAAGCTCATTTGATGAGAATGTTCGCAACCCA